>JADRCO010001250.1:0-20948 GCA_021464525.1 Rhizophagus sp. LPA8_4_AMF | reverse complement strand
TTTTTCCTTTTTTGATATGCTTTACTTGTTTCACTGGCGATTTTGTAACACTACTAATTTGAAATTTTTTTTTTTTTAATAAAAAAAGATACCAAGTAAATGAGCGCGACGGACTTTAACGGTTTCCGTTTTCCTAGTAATATACTAAACTACATTTATAATTTTAACAAATTTATTTCGCCTGTATAATAAAGAATTTTCTAATTTAAATTGTATTTAATACTGCGTATTTAAATACCTTATTTATGGTCTCTAGCAAGATGGTATAAAGAATGATATGTCATATGTGTTATATACATATAAAATTTAATGGAAAATGCATTTAAGAAAAAATTTTTTATATATTGTTGATAACATATTATGAAATAGTAATTTGTATTTCCGATATTTGTCGCACAAAGTTTTTTATATAGCAATTATTTAAATTATTTAGGAAAATTTTTTTTAAAAAAATCAGCTGATCAACTGATCATGCAATATACAAATACATAACAATAACTTGTGCAACCAACGGAATTGCCGTTCCGAAATTACATAATAAATTTATATATTTTGACGTAAACTTTTAATTTTTAAATCCCTTTTCTCTCTTTTCGTTTGACAATATGGCATGTTCAAAGTTCTTTTCAGGAAATTTACCTGAGTTAACGAACGAAGTTATTCAATGTTTTCATTATGATTATAAAACATTACATTCGTGTATATTGGTTAATAGATTATGGTGTCGTTTAGCAATCCCATTATTATGGGAAGATCCATTTTCAATTAAATTTCCTAAAAATTATTATTTTATTGAAACTTATTTGCAAAATTTGAATGATGATGATAAAGCAAAATTAAATGAATATGTAATTCATATTGAATTATTTCCTTCAAACTTAAACACATTATTTAATTATTCTAGATTCATTCAACGTTTAGATACACATAAAGTTTGTAGTTCTATTGAAAAATGGATTAAAGCTGTTAGGACTTCAACAACAAGAGAGCAACATTCCAACTATTTTATGCAAAATATACATTTATCACCACAAATGTTAAACTTTGCAAAACTAATTTTTAGATCATTATTGCTAATGTTCATTAAAAACGAAGTCAATTTGCATAGTTTTAAAGTGTCAATGACTACATTTAGTGATATTGAATATTATGATGAGATTATTGAATTAATCTCTCAAAACCGTAATTTCATTTATTATATTAAAAATTTAATAATTGATCTTGATGATGCAAGTTATAATACAATAAAATTTTTAGGATTTCTATGTTCTAATTGCAATTCAATTTCATCACTTAATTTTTTACTTCCTTCATTTCATGCTTTTCCAATAATTGAAAAAAACTTTTCACAAGTAATTAAATCTCAAGAAAATCTTAGAAAGATTTCATTTGGCTTTAGTAGTGGATACCCCTTGTACCATCCTTTATTATCATTAAATAGCCCTAATTGTTCAAATACGTTAAGTACAATTATATTTTATTATATTGATTTTGAAAATATAAATGTTTTAAGTGAAGTATTTAATCATTTGAATGTTTTAGAATCAATTCATATTGTTTATTGTTATGATCTAGATTCTAAATTTATTCAACAAATTAATAATATTACAAAACCATTTAAATTGAAAACTTTATTTTTGGATGAAATGAACGAAACATTAGAACCATTAATACAAAAATCTGGCAATTATTTAGAAAATCTTGGAGTTGGTCACTATAAATCACAAAAGTTACTACAATTAATTATAAAATGTTGTAATAAAATTAAATTTTTGGTTCCTACTTGGCCGAATAATCAGAGTATTTATTTAGTATTCAACTTAATTGAAAATATTAACCAAAATCTTAATTATCTTTTAATTGATGCCCTTGCTATTAGCTATAATGATAATTATAATTCTAGTTCAATTATATTACAAAATTTAGGACAAATTCTTCCTTTTAAATTAGAATATTTGAATTTGCATCTTAGAATTATTACAATCGATTTAGAAATATTCTTAAAAAATTTTCAAAATACTTTTGTTAAAAAATTGTTAATTAGAAATACAAAAAATGAAGAAAGCCAAGATATTTTCCCATATATAGAAGAATATATTATGAAAAAGAAACGAGTTAAATATTTGGCTATTACAGAAAATTATAAAGGAAAAAATGAAGTCTTGATTTCTTTGAAAGATAAGGTAAAGGAATTTGAATTACATGATATTCAAGTTCTAAATTATGAAGATTTGTTTATTAATATTTATGATTTTATACAAGAAATTTATTAACTTGTATAGCATACAACTTAGTTTATTTTTATTATCACAATAAATAAAGTTATATTAGATATTTATTATTTGAAGATAAAGTATACTAACAATTTAATTAACTACTATATACATACCATACTTTTTATTATATAGTACCAATGTATTTGTAAATATTTTAACCATACAAACTGAATATGCTTTTGTCATTCATCAAAATTCAGGATTATGTTTTAATAGATATATAGATTGCAACTTAATTACCATTTTACATGAAATGAATCATGTACTTTATTATTTCGCATGGATTTTTGAGCAACGAGAAGGTACATAAAGTAAACAAATCTATTGGTTTATTTGTTTTATTTTTAAAATTAATTAGTGACTTAGATCTTTATATAAGATACAATTAATGTTATTTTCTTTTTTTTAGTTAATTAATGCACTTGATTAATTAACTTGCATAAGATCATACATAAACAATTGACGCATCACCATTTTCCCTTTCACTCTCCAAATTAGACAATTTGATTCATTCTTTTTCAATTAACGTGAAAAAGAACTTTTTCTTGAATATTTAAAGTAATGTTTTAGTAGATACTGTACTCAAGATAACTGTAGCGTATATTTAATCAGTGATCTACAAATATATGAGGACTCCGAAATATATATAAAAAGGTAAGGTAGCTTCAAACTTTTACTAATAGCCGTACACAAGGGTTTTCTATAAGTTCAGTACGCAATATCGATTTACCTACTGCTGTGTTGATCAAACTTAACATATATCGAAGAATAATTTTTTGAAATATATAATATCAGTAATTTGACTTAACTATTCAAATTATAAGAATATCGACTCTTTTTAAAATCAAAAAATTTTTATTAGAAAATTTCCATTTGACCTTTCAACTAATATTTTGAACTCCGTAAAAGAGAAACTAAACTTGGACCATGTTGATTTATTTATTTCCCAAAACCTTCAATTCAACAAGATTTCCTAGTTACAAACTCACAACATGAGAAGTTATTCCTAGGTATTCAGTCTAAAAGAGATTTAGTGAACAAGGACACTTCGCAATTTTTAAAAATCAAACTTTTATTGAAATATACAATCACATTCAATCATCTGTTATACAAAATCAAATATCCTGAAACACAACAAGTAAAAAAATGGATAAAATACATGAATACAATGTTGGAAAATCATTCTGAAAATGTTGTATTATTTCATTATTTCATCTGTTAATTTAGATAAATCTTTTGAGAATAATTTCATGTTATGTTATCAAAGAAAGAGGAAACCTATTGCGTAATTTAGATTTTATAGTCCGATCAATTACATAATGGTTATAACACCACAGAATAATTAACTTATACTCATATAAATTATAAAATTTAAAAAATGGTTTATTTTATTTAACATTAAATCACAAATAATTGTTTACAATATTATAAGTTTGAATATAGAAGTTATCATATTTTTGAATTTTAATATCATGTAATTTAAATTCATTTACTTCATCTTCCAAAGAAGCCAAATCTTCATAACCATTAAAAACAGCTAAATACATAACCTTTTTCTTTTTCATAATATATTCTTTTATACAAGGTAATATATCTTCTTTTTTCTCTTGAGGTATATTTTTAATAAATAACCTTTTAATAAAAGTATTTTGAGAATTTTCTAAAAATATTTTCAGATCACTTTGACTAATCCTAGAGCTTAATCTTAAAAATTCTAACTTAGAAGGAAGAATTTGTCCTAAATTTTTTAATATAATTGAACAAATATCATTATAATCTAAGGAATATATAAAAAAACCAAATTCAATACTGAGATAATTAAGATTTTGTTTAATATTTTCAATTAGGCTAAGTACTAGATTAATATTTTTTTGTTTCAATTCATTATTAATGAATTCATAACAATAGTATCCAAATCCAAAATTTTCTAAATCATTACCAAATTTTTGTAATAATAATTGTAATAATTCAACTTGTAACGTTTCATCTAAGATCAAAGTTTTCAATTTAAATGGCTTGGTAACATTAATAATTTGTTGAGCAAATTCAGAGTTTAAAGATTTACAATAAATAACATGAATAGATTCTAGAACATTCAATTGGTTGAATATTTCTTGAAAATTAGTAATTAAATTACTAAAATCAATTGAACAGAATATAATTATCTTCAAAGTATTTGAAATATTGGAATATTTTAATGAAGAAAATAAATTGTATAAAAAGTTATTGCATTCAAATGAAAGTTTTTTGAGATTCTGTTGTGAAATAATCATTTGTAATAAATATTTTCCAATTAAGGAGATATTATCTACTTCAAATTTAAATTTTCTAAAATAAAATGATGAAATTGAATTACAATTAGAATACAAAAAATTTAGTAAAGATAAGATAGTTGTAGAAGGGAAGAGACTTCTATAACAATATCTAAGAGATATATACAACATTAAATTTCTAATATTGCAAGTAAGATTTGGATTTTGTAAAATCAATTCCATAGAATCATCATTAAAATATTTATAATCATTAATTGTAAACACATTAACTTCAAAAGAATATACATTTGCTTCATTTTCAATGTTACAATGTACAGCTTAAATAATAATCTATAAACTAATTTTGCGGCCTCCTCAAGATTATTACGATTATTATTCATTAAAGTAAAGAGCCAGTTTTCAATAGAATAACCAACTTTATGTGTATTTAAACGTTTAATAAAACTAGAATAATTGAATAATGTGTTTGAAAGAAACAAATTATTGTTAATAATTACATATTCATTTAATTTTACTTTATCATCTTCATTTAAATTACGTAAGTAAATTTCAACAAATTGAAAATTTTGGACGTGAATTGATGAAAATGGATCTTCCCATAATAATGGAATCGCTAAACGACACCATAATCTGTTGACTAATATACATGAATGCAATGTTGGAATATCATTCCTATTATACTGTATAATTTCATGTGTTAATTCAGGTAAATTTCCTGAAAATAATTTCGAGCATGCCATATTTGTGAAGAAAAATGGAGTGGGGAAGTGTTTATCTTTAATTACATTAAAGGGGTAAATAAATCCTTTTTTTATGGAGTAGGTAACTTCCACTTTTACACAATTTGTTGACTATTTATAGTTGATCAATTGTACAAATTTATTGCAGAACCCCGAAATATAAAAGGGTGAGGTATGCGTATTTTTGACAAAAATCGTGGAGATCTTTTCTTTTTTAGATAATTTTAGATAATGCAAGTTAAAATTTTATTACCTATTTTAGAAACTGACCGACATTAACATAATTTTGGCCCTGAAAAACATGCTTGACCAGAATTATAGTGCTGGGCAACATTAACCTCAAATGATTCAGAATAACATGTCATTTGTCATTTGAATCATTTGTCATTTCAAGTCATTTACCGACATGAACTTGTCAGTAAAATTTACCAAAAATCGTCTATATAAAAGAATGATTCATTAACATAAAGAATTGCGGTAAGTTAGTTAAGTTTATTTGGAAATAGTTTTTTTGTTTTTGTTTAATCATTATTTGGTAGTATGTAACACCTTCTATAATATATGTTTTACCTAAAATAAAGTGAATAATAAAAAAATTTCAACTTTAGCCTTTTAATTAATATTTTGATTTATTATTTCTCAGAACCAATCCAACAAGATTTCCAATTACAAAACTCATGATCATATGAAAAGTTTTTCATGTAACCTAAAAAAATGATTTTGTGAATAAGGACACTTTCAATTTTTAAAATCAAACTTTTATCGAATCATTCAATTGTATACAGATAAATATCCTGCTGAAATATAATGACTGTAAAAAATGGATAAATTACATGAATACAATGTTGAAATATTGAAATACTGTATTATTTCATTTGCTTAATTTAGGTAGGTCTTCTGAAAATAGTTTTGAGCATGTTACACTATTAAGGAAAAGAGGTAGTGGCAATAATACACAATATAGATTTTATAGTCAATCAATTATATAATGTCACTAATTAATTTATATATTTATAAAGTTAAAAAATGTGTTTTTTATTTAACTTATTTAGAAGGAAGAATTTGTCCTAAATTTTTGTATTATAATTGAACAAATCCCATTATAATTTAATGAATATACAAAAAAATCAATTTCAATACTAAGATAATTAAGATTTTGCCTAATATTTTCAATTAAGCTAAGTACTAGATTAATATTTTTTTGTATCAATTCATGTCTACTAAAATCATAATCATAGTTTCTAAATCCAAAATTTTCTAAAACATTACCAAATTTTTGTAATAACAATTTTAATGATTCAACTTGTAATATTTCACCTATGATCAAAGTTTTCAATGTAAATAGCTTGATCCGTTCCCTAGTTTATAATTATCGGAGGAATCATTTCCACCACTTGTTCCTGATCAGATACAGATGATTTCTATGAAAAATTTTCAGAGAAGACGTACGCATGAGTAGAGGTTGGCATCGATTAAGGTTAATCGATTAATTAATCAATTAAGTTGATTAATCAATTAAGGTACCTCAAAAATTGTTAATCGATTAAAGTGTACAATAAGCAAAGATTCTCCATACCATCAATATTAGCGCGCAAATACCTGTCTATCCCAGTGGCCTCTGTCCATATTTTAGTCTAATAAAATCGGTAATTAGGTATTTATATAAATAAAATAAATTTTGGAACACTAATTAAGGTGCATCAAATGTCAAAAATTTACGGCGTGGGTTAAAATTGTTAAAATAGATAGATAAAATAATAAACCAATTAAACGCAAAATTTATAAAATTTATACGTTAAGCTTATTATAAATTAATTGATGAATTATAGAAAATTAAGTATAAAGAAAAATAAATTTCATCGTTCGATCAGCAAATCATGTGATTTACCGTAACAAAACCAATTTTTTAAAATATTACCGCTCGTTATTAGATATTTTCTTTTTTGTTGAACATTTATTAGATTGCACGTTTGATTCACCCATTTCCTTATTATTAAGAGATCCAAAAATTTTATTAGTTATAATACCGATATATTTACTTATAGTTTTTATTTATTTTATAGTTTGTAAAAAGAATTATTAAATTATTTTTTTTTTTACTGGATATTTTTAAAACGTCATATTTATTCTAACTAAAAAAAAATCATATAAAATATATTTATTTGAATAAAAAAAAAATACTTATTTCGCAGCACTTGCCTGATCTAAACCTAAAAGGCAAAAGAACAAAACAGAAAAAAAAAAAAAAAATCAGAAAAAAAGATGGTGAAAGAATGAAAAAAAAACCCCAATTAGGAAAAAATATTACTATATGAAAAGAAAATTAAAAGCCAAAAAAATATTAAAAAAAAATTCGGTTTTAGAAAAAAAAAGCCAAAATAAAAAACATTAACCGGAACTGGATTAGGACGAATTGTTTTAGCTATGGAGTAAATCAGGCGCAGGCATATCACGCGTTTTCATGTTACACAATTAAAATTGTTTATAAAGAGCTTAATCTAAATATCACCGAATTTTTTTGATTATTAAGCTTGATTTAATTATTTCACCTGAAAAGCCTTAATTTTTCCTATATTAGACATCAGCCTAATCATAGAATTATAAAATCATATATTAATAATATAAACGTAGTTAATATTTGCGACCTTTATTACGACCTATTTTAAGCCTATATTTGTAATAGCTTTTTTTATTATGCTTTTAATAGACTATTATATTACTAGTTTTTAATAAATATAACATTAAAATGCTAATACAAAATTTAGGATTTTTTGCAAAGTTCATTGTTTAATTGTCTTTTCAAATTATTTTTTTTTAAAAAAAAAATTGAAATGTTTGAGATAACTTAAAATTTTAGAATTTTTTAATAATGAAATGATTGAATCAAACGTGCAATCTATTAAAATTTTAAAAAGGAAAATATTTATTTCTAAATTAAATTACGATATGAAACAATCACTTCTTAAATTATTGTTAAATACAGCAAATAGATTTACTGGTCATGCATAATGTTGATAAAATAGTACGAACACCACTTTTGGGCTTGTAGTTCCTATATTTGTCGTACAAAGTTTTTATATAGCAATTATTTAGGGAAAAAATTTTTTTTTAGAAACAGCAGATCGTGTAATGAAAATAAATAACTTGTGCAACCAACGGAATTGCCGCTCCGAAATCATATAATAAATTTACTATATTTTGACATAACTTTCTTGATTTTGGAATCCTTTTTCTCTCCCCTTTCTTTTCTTTTGACAATATGGCATGTTCAAAGTTATTTTCAGGAGATTTACCTGAGTTAATAAACGAAGTTATTCAATATTTTCATTATGATTATAAAACATTACATTCGTGTATATTGGTTAATAGATTATGGTGTCGTTTAGCAATCCCATTATTATGGGAAGATCCATTTTCAATTAAATTTCCTAAAAATTATTACTTTATTGAAATATATTTGCATAATTTAAATGATGATGATAAAGCAAAACTTAATGAATATATAATTCATAATGAATTATTTCCTTCAAACACATTATTTAATTATCCCAGATTCATTCAACGTTTAGATGCATATAAAGTTTTGAAGTCTGTTGAAAAATGGGTTGCAACTGTTGGGATTTCAACAACTAAAGAGCAACATTCCAACTATTCTGTGCAAAATGCAAATTTATCACTTTCACAAATTTTAAGCTTTATGAAACTAACTTTTAGATCATTATTTCTAATATTCATTGAAAACGAAGCTAATTTGCATAGTTTTGAGATTACAAGGACTTATTATAATGATTTTGGATTTTACGATGAGATTATTGAATTAATCTCACAAAATTTTCATTTCACTTATAATCTTAAAAATCTAACGCTTGATCTTGATGGAATAAGCGATACTACAATAAAATTTTTAGGATTTTTCAGTTCTAATTGCAATTCAGTTTCATCACTTAATTTTCAACTTCCTTCATATCATTTTTATCCAATAATTGAAAAGAATTTATCACAAATAATTAAATCTCAAAAAAACCTTAGAAAGATTTCATTTGGTTTTAATGATGAATACTCCTTGTATCATCCTTTATTGTCATTAAATAATTCTAATTGTTCAAATACATTAAATATAATTATATTTAATGATATTGGTTTTAAAAATATAAATGTTTTAAGTGAAGTATTTAATCATTTGAATGTTTTAGAATCAATTCATATTGTTTATTGTTATGATCTGAATTCTAAATTTATTCAACAAATTAATAATATTACAAAGCCATTTAAATTGAAAACTTTATTCTTGGATGAAATGAACGAAACATTAGAACCATTAATACAAAAGTCTGGCAATTATTTAGAAAACCTTGGAGTTGGTCACTATAAATCACAAAAGTTACTACAATTAATTATAAAGTATTGTAATAAAATTAAATTTTTGGACCCTATTCGGGCGGATGATCAGAATATTTATTTATTATTTAACTTAATTGAAAATATTAAACAAAATCTTAATTATCTTTTAGTGGATGAAATTTATTTTGGGTTTGCTGTTAATTATGATTTTAGTTCATTTGTATTACAAAATTTAGGACAATTACTTCCCTTTAAATTAGAATATTTGAATTTGCGTCTTAAAATTAATATAAGGGATTTGGAAATATTCTTAAAAAATACACAAAATAATTTTATTAAAAAATTGTTAATAAAAAATGAAAAGAATGAAGAAAGTCAAGATATTTTCCCATATATAAAAGAATATATTATGAAAAAGAAGCGAGTTAAGTATTTGGCTTTTGTAGAAACTTTTCGTAGAAAAAGTAATACCTTGTTTTCTCTGAAAGATAAAGTAAAGGAATTTCAATTATATGATATTCAAGTTCTAAATTACGAAGATTTGAGTATTAATATTTATGATTTTATAAAAGAAACTTATTAACTTATGTAGTATACAATTTAGATTATTTTATATTATCACAATAAATAAAGTTAATATCTATTATTTGAAAGAATAATAAATAAAGTACACGCACTAACAACTTAACTGCTATATTACTTTACTTTTTATAGTACTAATGTATTATGTGAGTATTATAATCATACAAATACTTAACTGCAGTAATTACGTTTGAGATTCTATGGATTATTATTTTTTATTTTTTATTTTTTTTTATAAATTAGTAGCGCATTCCTTTATTATTTATATGTGAGAGAACATACAAAGTAAATAAAGGAAACAGGACTTCAGTATTCAGTACAAAATACTTAGTACGTTCGTCAATACCATGCCTCAAATCTTCATACTTCTCTTATTTTTTAATAAAATAAAATCCTCTTTATATTTCTTTAGAAGTAAAAAATAAATATTTTTATAAAGTATTAATAGTATTATTTAAGTACAATACTTAAATAATATTTAATTTGTGATCCGGAAGTCAATTATAAAAAATTCAATATATGATTTCGGTGCAATAAAATGTCCATCATTAATAATCTTTTCCGAGACCCGATTTTCATTCCTTAAGTAATCCTCTTTTATTCAACACTAACATATTTTAATACACAATATTTATTCCAAAGGTTCAAATAGTTTGTTTTTTTAATATAAATTTCTCACAGACGCCACGCGGCCACGCCAGATTCCCATTTTCTGCAGATCATTTGCAGATGACTCGTGGGATAATTTTAAAATCCATTTAGATAACCATTTTTACAAATTTTTCTTTATTGAAATATATTAAATATAAAATTTAGTTTATTAAAAAAGCTTTTCACTAATTTTTAACTAGAATAAAAATAATTAATAATATGAAAAATCGTAATTTTTTTTTGTTTTACATAAATTACTATCACTCTTATGATCTTAGAAAATTATTTTTCTTTACATAAAATTAGATAACACAAATAATAACTGAAATTGGCTTTCATATCTCAGCCAGTTCGACTTTATATAAAAAAAAAAAATTTTCATATGAATTTTTGCTTGTATCTAAAATTTTATGTTACGAGGACCAAACACTTCCATTTACTAATTATTTAAATTATATATAACTAACACAATTCATTTATAAAATCACAAACTTGAATGTATAATTGATCATAACTTGTAACTTGAATACCATAAACTTTAAACTCTTCTACTATATTAGCACAAATAGGAATACTATCCGTAGCTAAATATGCGACCCTTTTTTCTTTCATAATATATTGCTTAATACAAGATAATAAGTTTTCACTTTCTTGATACATATTATCTCTGATTAAAAACTTCCTAATAAAAATATTTTGAGAATTTTTGAAAAATATTTCCAAATCATTTATATTGATTTTAAGATCCAAACTTAAATATTCTAATCTATTAGGAAGAATTTGTCCTAAATATTGTAACATAAGTGAACTAAGATCATCTGATTGATAATAACCAAATTGGGAGAAACAAATAGAAAGATAATTAAGATTTTGTTGAATACTTTCAATTAAATCAAATGCTGAAAAAATATTTTTATCATTAAATCCTTGTAAATCTATAAATTTGATTTTATTACAGTGAATCTTGACTAATTTAAATGCTTGTAATTTATAGTTGTTATTTATAGATGATTTAAATCCAATATTTTCTAAATAATTACCAGACTTTTGTAATAATAATTTTAATAAATCAATTTGTAATATAGAACTTCTATCCATAAATAAAGATCTTAATTTAAATGGTTTAGTTAGATTAATAATTTGCTGAATAGTGTTAGAGCTTAAAGAATAACAATAAAGAATATGAATAGATTCTAAAACATTTAATTGTTCAAAAACCTCATTAAAATTAATTTCCAAATACTCTAAATAAGTCTTATGAAATATAATTGTATTTAAGGTATTTGAACAATTAGAAATTTTAAAATTTTTTAAGGAATTATTACTACAATCAATATAAATTGTTTTGAGGTTTTGTTGTGAATTAATCAGTTTGGATAAACCTTTTTCAACAGGTTCATCTATTAAAGAATGAATATAAAGTGATGATACTGATCTGCAATTAGTATAAAAGCATTTCATAAATAATGATAAATCATTATAACTATTTAAAAAAATTTTTAGATTTTTAACATCACAAATAAAATTGGGGTTTTGTAAGATTAATTGAAAAGCGGTATTGAAACAAACATAACTACTTAAATCTTTATCATATAGAAGTCTGAACCCAAAAGTATATAAATTAGCTTCATTTTCAATAAATAACTTGATTAATGATATGAAAATATAACTTGACAATCTCAAAACTTCGTCAAAGTTTGAAACCATCGTTGCATTTATAGCCCAATTTTCAATAGTACTACGAACTCTGTATGTGTTTAAACATTTAATATAACTAGGATAATTAAATAATATATTTGAAGAAAATAAATCAGTAATAATTCCGTATTCATTTAATTTTATTTTGTCATCATCATTTAATTTGTGTAAGTAAATATCGATAAAGTGGTAATTTTTAGGATACCCTTTTGAGAACGGGTCCTCCCACAATAATGGAATTGCCAAACGACACCATAATCTATTAACTAAAATACATGAATATAATGTTGAATAATCATTCCGAAAATATTGTATAATTTCATTTGTTAATTCAGGTAGATCTCCTGAAAATATTTTTGAACATGTCATATTGAAAAAGAAGGAAAGGGTGAATTGTTATGGTATAAAAATTTTCAAATAATTTTCGGAGTTTTTATTCACCGATATTTGGACACAACGGATCAGCTGATCATAACATTTCTATAATTAGTATAACGTAATGTATTAAATAACCACAGCTATCTAATCCTAATTTAAATAAACTCGAAATCCTTGTGACTCAATCAAGCGTGATTACTATTTTGCATTTTTGTTCTAATAAAGCAAAGTTTAAGTACTTTGGACAAATTACTGTATATAAACATTAGTAATTAAATGAGCTATATAATTAAAAAAAAGATTGTGTGACCGTTATATTTAGTAATTTTGAATTGCATGGCACGTGATTCATCTTCGCCTAAAATTAACCATGTACCAAATTACATTAGTAATCAACATGGTACATTGTACCATGTTGATTACTAATGTAATTTTTAGACGGTAATTTTATTTTTAGTTCCCAGTAATTCAATAGGAGGGAGTTTTTCTTGATAAAGAATTTCTTTTGAGAATTTTTGTTAGAGAATTTTGTTAGAGAAGTTTTTTTTTAATAGGAAGTTTATAATAGAGAAGTTTTTTTTTATAATTTTGTTGGTTGAAAAGTTTTTTTATAGATGGTCTTTTTTTTTATGGAGAATTTCATTTAGTCTTTTAATAGAAAATTCTATTGAAAACAATTTTTTTTAATAGGGTGTTGAAAATTTTGGCTCGAAATTTTTTTTTTTTCAATAAAGAATTTCGTCATTGTCGACTTCTTGATAATATTTGTGAGACATATTTTATTAGGTTGAATGAGAGTGTTAAAATTTTGGAGAAAGAAACATTTATAAAAAATTTCGTACGACGGATACTCTTCGGATAATAATTATACCGTAAATTTTTTTATTAGAAAATTTATTGGGAAAATTTTATTAAATTTTACAATTTTGAGGCTAATTAGTATTAGCTATAGTAAACTCCTGACAATAAACAAAAACTGTATACCATCTATTAGTATTGTATAATATCTAATTTTCCTAAATATAAATCAGAATTTTCTTTCAATGTACATATTTGATTAACTAAGTTCATTGGTCCCGGTATCTGTCGATCTGCAGAATTAAAGATTATTCGCTTAATTTCAATTGCGTTACATTTTGTATGATTGAATTCTATATTTATAAATTATTGTGCTTTGTGTCGATTAATATCACGGATATTGTCCAATTGCGAAATGAATGATTGGATAGGATTTAGCTACGTGTGGCTAAATCCGTCCAATCAGAATGTAGCATTGGGCAATATCCGTGATATTTATCAAAACAAGCACAATAATATAATTTAAAAATTTTTGAGTAATTACAAACTTTATCATTATATATTTTAAAGTAAAGCAAATTTTATTATTCAAAATCCGAGAGGATACTTGAGAGTATGTGACCTTTTTAGCTCCTCATTCAATAATAAATTTTATTTTGAACACTTGGTTAAAGATATATTTGAATTTTAAGCCAATAAAAAGATATTTTTTTTTTAAAAAAAAATAAATAAATAACATTTATATTTAAATGGAGCTTTTTAATTTATCAAGTTTAAATAATAGGATTATACAGTTATTTTATGCAATTTCTTGGACGCTTATCATTAATTAGCCTATCGAAAATTAGCACGTGAGACCGAGACAATACATATAGCCTGTCGGATTGTAGGTTCCGATAGTTGTCGTACATATTTTCTTAATATAGTGGCAAGCGTAACAAGCGGAAATTGCCGCTCCGAAATTATATAATAAATTATCATATTGACGTAACTTTTTAATTTTAAAATCCCCTTTTCTCTCCTCTTTCTTTTCGTTTGGCAATATGGCATGTTCAAAGTTATTTTCAGGAGATTTACCTGAGTTAATAGACAAAATTATACAATATTTTCATTATGATTATAAAACTTTACATTCGTTTGTATTGGTTAATAGATTATGGTGCCGTTTAGCAATTCCATTATTATGGGAAGATCCATTTTCATTTAAATTTCCTAAAAATTATCGTTTTATTGAAATTTATTTGCATTATTTGAATGATAATGATAAAGAAAAATTAAATGTTTATGGTATTAATAGTCATTTATTCACTTCAAATACATTATTTAATTATTCTAGATTCATTCAACGTTTAGATACATATAAAGTTCGTAAATCTATTGAAAAATGGGCTAAAGCTGTTTGTAGTACTTTTACAACTAAAGGGCAGCATTCCAGTTATTTCATACGAAATAACAATTTACCGTCAAACTTTACAAAATTAATATTTAGGTCATTATTTCTAATATTCATTGAAAACGAAGTTAATTTGCATAATTTTGAAGTTAACATATTTACAAATCCTGATATTATATATTTTGATTTGATTATTGAATTAATTTTACAAAATCCGAATTTCATTAATGATATTAAAAGTTTGACACTTTATTTTGATCGGGTAAATAATAACATCCTAAAATTTTTTGGATTCCTCGGTTCTAATTATTGCAATTCAATTTCATCACTTTATTTTAAATTTTCTAATCCAATACATGAAAAATATTCATTACAAATAATTAAATCTCAAGAAAAAATTAATAAGATTTCATTTGATTGTAATAATCAATTCTTAGACAATTTGGTATTATTATTATTAAAAAATCCTAATTGTTTAAATACATTAAATTCAATTATATTTTTTTTTTGTTGATTTTGAAAATATAGATGTTTTAAGTGAAGTATTTAATTATTTGAATGGTTTAGAATCAATGCATATTATTTATTGTTGTGGTATAGATTATAAATTTATTCAACAAATTAATAATATTATTAAACCATTTAAATTGAAATCTTTATTTTTGGATTTAATAGGAATGAATCATTATTAGAGCCATTAATACAAAAGTCTGCTAATTATTTAGAAAATCTTGGATTTGTTTACAATACATCACAAAAATTACTAAAATCAATTATAAAGTATTTGTAGTAAAATTAAATTTTTGGACCCTGCTTGGTTGAATACTATTAAAAAGATTTATTTATTATTCAACTTAATTGAAAATATTAAACAAAATCTTAATTATCTTTCAATTGATGTCTCTAATGATAGTAATTATCATAATCGTAGTTCAATTATATTACAAAATTTAGGACAACTTCTTCCTGTTAGGTTAGAATATTTGAATTTAATTCTTAGTATTAATACAAATGATTTAGAAGTATTCTTAAAAAATTTTCAAGATAATTTTATTAAAAAATTGTTGATTAATAGAAAAAAGGAAGAAGAAAGTCAAGATATTTATCCATATATAAAAGAATATATTGTGAAAAAGAAGCGAGTTAAATATTTGGCTATTAAAGAAACGGTTAATTTTAAAGAAAAAGATTTGTTTTCAATGAATGACAAAGTAAAGGAATTTAATTTATATGATATTCAAGTTCTAAAATATAAAGATTTGTCTTTGATGTTTATGATTTTATAAAAGAAACTGATTAACTATATACTATAGTATGTAATTTTGGATTATTTTATATTATTGCAATAAATAAAGTAACACTATATACTTAGTATCTAAAGAATAAAATTAAAGTTTACTAATAATATACCAATGTATTGTATTAATAATATAATTATATAAATACTGACTTTTGTTATTCATCTAAATTCAAGATAACGTTTTAAAAGATAATTTAATCTAAAAAAAAAAATATTGTTATCAATCAGCTGCAGTCAGTAATTGCGATCGAGATTCCTATATTATTAAGTACTAACTATTAGTAAAATTCTCTCTATTTATCCAAAGAACTAAAAATGACCTCACAAATACCCAGTATATCTTACCAAATCTATTATAACTTTGAAAAAATTAACATACAATATTTATAGATTTTCACATCCCACGTCACCGAATTAACAAGTTCCTACCATACCTAATGATGAAAACTATGCAACTTGTAATAGCAACATTAATTTAGAACTCACTTACTCTTTTTATATAGACAGATGTTTTATTGAAACATAATTTCAGAATTAAAAACAATAACATCTCATCTGCTCAACGCCATCTCCCTTAGCTTTTATACTGGATGTACAGTTAAACAGGTTGCAACAAAATCTCGGTAAAATGGGTTTTGGATGGATTGTAACAGAATACAATCCAACCATCCAAAGGAAGCACCGTATTCTTACCTTCTTCCACCAAGGTAGAACCGCAGAAGCAATGGCAATCGTGACTGCTTTGACCGTACATTCAAATACTTGTAGTTTCACAATATAATAGACTCAGCTAACTGCATATTTCACATTGAAGCACTATAAGAACTTAAAAACCTAGAAATAGTCCTTTTCAGAATCAAATCTTCTCGATCGAATTATATCATGTTCAACAACACTCCAGTTATTTTAGCAAAAGAAGGCTGCAATTCATCTCCATTGACCATCAACCCAAAATGCCCAAAGGAAGCTTTACTTTCGCTGATTTGGAGTAATATACTGTAAGTTCCATTAACAAGGATATATAGAAATGAACCCAATCGGCTCTTTCCAACTATATCACTTCAATCTATACTAACAGATCCCATTCCTTCTAGGTATAAGACACATGACATTGATTAACTATTCTCTACAATCAAGATATACACTGATCTTCCTCCTCTTATTCTGATGTAAATCATATTTTAATGAATAATTTGACAAGTAATTAAAGAAAGTTTATCTAATCCTTCATTTTGTTTTGATGAATTGAAAATCAGATTAATTAATGAATTGTTGAGTATATAGTTTAAATTTTCTAACCCCTCATTACACAAGCTTCAAAGTATGTACAGTACACTATGATCTCCAATATTTTATTCACGTATACTAACTTTATCATATTTCTACAATTATCGATAACTGCTACTTTGACGAATATTACTACCAGTATGACTTATTTTAATGGCTCAATGTAAAGTAATATATATCATACAACATTTTTCTAAATCCAATGATATGTAATTCCAATGTAGCCAAATATCATTTCCTTTATAGCCTGAAATGACTGAAATTCAGTTTGATAACCAAAACCAATATCTTTTTTATGTGGCATACAAGGTCAAGTTACTACTTACTACTAATTATACGTAAAATCCTTTTCCATTTAGTCAGCCAACTTCAGCATTTCTTAATACTTGATTTTTAGATATTGTCTGATGTAATTTCTTTTTAATTATAAAATATCAATCCTTAATTACTGCTAAAGAATTACTACAATAATAATATATTTCTATTTACATAAATATTAATTTAAATAATATGTATTACAATGTTTGTCCAACTTTTTTTCATTTATGAACAGAATTTAAATGATATTTATAAGTTCTGATTTGGGTATTATACATACAGATATAATTTCATTACTTCATAACACTTTTACAACTTTTTAATACTTCATATCGTCAATAAGCATGTCCATCAGTTTTAATACAAAATGCTTCCATGTCCAGCTCGTTTTATTAGGTTCAAGGTCAACCCACTGTTGTTCTTATGGTTCTTACTAATAATTGCCTGTTAATAATTATTTGAATCCAAACCATTATTGATTTTTTTAGTATTTTGAGTTGGTGTAATGTTGTTTAAGTATTATACTTGCTAAAATTTTCAATATTAAAATATGCATCATATATAAAACTATACCAAAAGATATTTCTACGTATTTTTCTAATTTTGATCGAAGCTGATAATTCGGGATTGACTAATTGGTTGGTGATTGATATTTTTGTTAATGGTCAAATATCAAATATATTTGCAAATAGTATAGGTCATAAATTAATTTATTAATTTAAATTTGTGATTTTAGTAAGTTTTAACATCAAGTTAAAATACTAAACAAACACCTAATCATATTTTTTGTATACTATCATTGAGCTATCACAATAACTAGTATTTCATCTGATTTATATTTATGTTAATAACAAAGTGGAATGTCTGCTAGCATTTTGTTTGTTTTTTTTCTTTTTTAGTTGCAGATTTTTAGGCGGCTTTGGACGGACTTCTTGGACTTCTCGGTATGTGAGAGGTGGTTATTTGAAATTTACTGTTAAGAAACAATACTAACTTCATTTTTTCCCTTTCTTTTAGGAACGCTTCTTTCTAAATAGAGAGGACATTTATGGCAAGTTTTTTATCTTTTCTCGATTTAATGAATTTAATCGGTAAGGGGAAGGGCTTCTTTTAGTTATTTACTTTAACGAAACATTTTACTAATATAAAACAGTTCCATACTTTTTTTTAGGGACGCCTATTACGAAATCCGGACTCATTTCAAAGGTAAACATTTTTTAATTATTAATTTTAACAAAGCGTTTACTGACTTCAATTTCTAACCATATTTTATTTTATTCTCTTTTGTAGACATCTTGTACTTCAAATATTTTCCTATGTATTAATTCTTTAACGAAAAGACTTATCGCTCCAGACTTATAACGGCTCCCGTTTTCCTAGTAATAAAACTAAAAACGATGCTTATAAAACAAAAAGCCTGAATCACAATTTACCGTGCGGAGATATTCTCAAATTACACTATCCGAATTTATGCCCTGACGACAGTATCAAACGGCCTCATTGCAAATCCACGAATGATTCCAATCGTCATTTAGGCTTCTGTACTGAGCTTATTGATACCATCAATAATATCCTCAAGAGTCACCAACCCACGTTATTACATTCTATTACAAAACATTATGACGACAATACAATGACCTACTTCTGTGAAGAGATCATCAGATTAGATCTTTTTCAACCTGTTTGTTCACTATCACATCTTATTATACATCACTTAATCACTTCCTCTATTACAGACTTCATTCTGATTACGTTAAAAAATTTAACGCACTGCGAACTGTTACTTTAAATTTAATGGAATCTATCTAATCAGCTATATATCATGAAATTTGGTTGTTTCACACTGACTCGCTCAACTCCTGGGAAAAGTCCGTTGGCATCTCCAAAAAAGACAAAATTGCTTACCCCAAGCGCCAGAACCGACGTCCACGTGCCAAAGCTCCGATGCAAGATATAACATTCGAGACATCTTTTCCCCGACATTACGCTCATGTCAAACACACTTTTCGCTTGTTAATTTTACAAACGGTCATACATGACCATTTTATTTCATTGTGAATGGTTCCAACTACCTTCATGCTTGGGGTTGGACTGCTTTTATTAATTCTATAGGAATATAATCTACAGTCTCCTTTTTTTAGTTATTTTTCTTATTTTTCTCTTTTATTTTTTCATGCCTCTAGTTCTCGGTTTGTATAATTTTTAGCGCAGTCATGTGAATTTTGATGCAGACAGAATTAAACTTTGATCAGACTTCACTACCGAATCCTGTGATGGACCGAACTAAATTTACGTGACTGATCTACATTTTATTTTTTTTTTCTTATATTTAGTATCAAATAGTAAAAAAATATTGATTGTAGATTTAAATAAATATTTTTTTATACAATAAATGTTTAGAAACTCATAACAAGAATTTTATAAGGGCAATGACATATACTAAACATTAGTTTCAACCCCAGGTATTAACCAATAATATTTGTTTAGCCCCCCACCTCCTAAAATACTAGTCACGACCCCAAGTAGCTCATTTTAATGGAATGCTTGCATCTTAAATTTATTGTAACTTAAAACAAAAGGTTCCTCTTCCTAGCGATGTATACTATATCTACTCTGAATACGTTTGCATTAGCTTATTACAAAATCTATTACAACCATTATCTTATTAAATCAAAAAAAAAAAAATTTTTTTAGAAACTAATGTGATCTATATCTATATCTATTCTACTGCGAATAACTAAAAAGCTAAAAAAAAAACATACATAAACACAAAACAACGGAAAAAGAATAGAGTTTGGAATAGGGATGGCAACGGTCGGTCATGGTCGGTCATCGGTCGGTCATAACCGGTCAAGAACCTTTGACCGACCGACCGTTCTGACCGACCGCTATGGCTGACCGTTTGACCGACCG
>JADRCO010001249.1:0-20952 GCA_021464525.1 Rhizophagus sp. LPA8_4_AMF | reverse complement strand
TGCGTTGACAGGGTAGCAGATCTGCGCAGAAATTTAGGCCGGAGATCTTCACAGATTTTTACCCTAAAAAATTTACCGATGTTGTGCATATGTTATATTATGCAAGTTAATATAAGTTTATGAATTTGTGAAGTTTATGAATTTGTGAAGTTTTGCAAATTTTTAAATTTTAAAACAATACACTAAGGATATTTCATTACTTTGTGATTGAATTTTAACAATTTTGGATTCATCAGATTCGTCTCATTAAAAGGAATCGAATGATAATAATTTTATTTTCATAGGGCCAATATTCATTATGTTATTATACTTTAAGAAGTTTAGATATTTATAATAATATATTTTGATCTAGTAATTGTATTTTCATGATATTTAGTTCATTGAATTTGTCTCATCAAGATGATTTGAATGGTATTTGAATTTTCTAAATTTCTGATTTTGCAAATTACAAAATTTATGCAATAGATAAGGTCTTAATTTTGAAAAATTCTGAAAATATAAAGTATAGAGATTTATTCATTTTGACTATATATGTTATTTATATTACCTTAATATGTAATGATCTACATAATTTTAGCAAAATAAACTAACTGGCCAGATAATTTTGATCACCACCTGTATTAGAACATTTTGGATGTAACAATTGTTCAGTTGGACCTTTCTATAAATAGAAAGAATGTTATTAGTAAATAAAAATAGTATTATTAACATCAATAAAAGTTCTGTTGAAAAATAACACATTCAGAAAGGAGATGTAGACTTTAAAAATTATCTGCATTAACTTTAAAATAATTATATGTTTGGATAAATTTTAAATAGTTTAAATATAATAGATAACATCTAGTGTTTATAATATTCATCATTGAGTACAATCTATTTTATTTTCTATCAATAATAGGAAATGAAAAAGCATTTAACCCATTAAAGGAAATTAAATAAAAATTGGAATCAGAACTTATGGAATGATGGATTCCAAAAAGTGTGAAGAAGATGAAAGTGAACTATATATTAAGAAAAGAAATCTGAAAGATGTAGATCTTGGGAAATTGTTAGATTTTGCTTTATGCATGATCAGTAAATAAACTGGAGTCTGATGAAAAACAGCTAAAGTAAATGATACAGTTAGCTAATGATGATAAAATTGAAAAGTTCATAATTCTTATGAATTTGCAGTGATATTGTAAGTACTTCAGATGCTGTCCCTCAAATGCTTGTTATAATATATGACTGATTTCATGATACTTTGTTCAACAGAACCTCCAAATAAAAAAGTGAGACATGACATCATGATTTGAGAATATTAAAAGTTCTAACTGTTATTTTCAACATTGTCATCTTTTTTGACAAAAAACGAAGAAATTTCTTTTATAAAAATAACATAAACTTTATACTTTTTTTCACTCTTTGCTTAATTTTTTTTCACATACTCTTTAAGTAAATATTACTCTTGCCTTTCTTTTTCATGTGATTACTGTGATGTGAAATAATTTTAATGGATCTCAGCAGTGTTAATATTTAATTATTCCGATGTATACATTTTACAACACACTAAAATTAATAAAATTTAATGATGTTCGTCAGTTTAGTGCCTTAAAATATTCATAAAAATCACAAATCATGAGCCCCAGCCTGACATACTTATTGATCAATAACGTTACTTTAACATTCTCTTATTTATCATTATTATTATTTATTTATTGAACATTCTCTTATTTTTCCTTTTTCTCACTTTCTCAAATCGTGTACAAGTAATTATAACATAAAAATTAGTATCAAGTCTAATTTAATATTTGGATGAATGATCTGAATGATTTAGTGCTTAGTCGAAAAAACATTCACAGGATGCGATACTCCACCATCCGACACAGTATACAGTTCACCCTCTCTATAGCGAATTTTTATATAGCGAATAACTTGCTATTACGAAGAAAAGTTCAGGTACAGATTTTTTTATATATAATAAAATGACCCTCAGTATAGTGAATTTCTCACTATAACGAATTTTACCAGCCCATGGGATTCGCTATAGTGAGGGTGAACTGTATAACGTATCAGATTCATGCCAAATTTTTATAAAGCATCTTATTCTTATTTGAATCATGACATAATTATCAATGGCAATTGGTAAATATTAAATTTATATTTACAGTCTTATTAATATTAAAATGTAATTGTGAAATCAATGGGTCACGTATTCACTAATTCTTTAATGATGATGGGAAAACTTCACATTATATGTGGCTAGGGCGTCTTCTCCAACACTGTACAATCTAAGAGAGTTCGAGATAAATCATTAATGACTCAATTATTAATAATCCTCTTATGGTTTGTTTTTAGAATACAGCCTATTGATCCCTCAAGTATAAAATTTACAGAAACAATATAGAAATAGATACGATTTTTACAGAAATCATATAGAAAAAGAAATCAAAATAATTTTCAGAAATCATATAGAAAAAATAAAATTGTAAGGAAAAGAAAAAAAAAATTATTGTAAAAGAAGGGGAAAAAATTATCCTTTTTAATGAATTACCCTGCTCTCTTAATAAATATTCCAACCTACATTAGCTAATTTTTTGAAGAACGCGTCTAATAACATTAGGTTGTTACCAAACCACATATTAACATGGTATTTGTTCGCTATCAGTCTCTTGCCAATATTTAAACCTTAGGAGTAATTTTAAGCTGAAATACCAAACAACTTGACTATTTGAAAACGTTTGATCAACCGAACAAGATTTTTACCCCCCATGAAATGAACATTAGTCTACCACTCCACCACTATATACAAATTTAATCAGCGTATTCACTACAATGCTTAGAATCTAACATCGAAAATTAAAGTCAAAATACGTAGGGATTCACGATGATTTATTACCGCTCTTCTAATGAAATTTTTGAAAGCCCCTGGTTTAATTTTCACTACATTCTTTATTCCCTTCTATTCTTGTTAGTTTTGAATCTTTATTATTTCAATTACTTTCCCCAAAATTATTCTGGCTATTTCTGCTAGTATTACTTAGTTGATGGCAACCAAATATAAGTATCCCACATCTTGTTTGTTCGACATAATAAACACATCGCCAAGAATTTATCTTTTTAATAGCTAAAACAAAATTTTATTTTATTTTTTTTTTCAATTCTAAATCCAGCCATTAAAATTTCTATTTAATAATATATTATATCTGATTAAAACTTGGACAAGTCACGTCTTCGCCGACAGTTTATATACACCTTATCAGGGAGTACTATCTCGTGGGAAATATTTTGAACATCAGTAGTTTCAAAGGTACTTATATATAAAATAAAGGAATAATACTGTATTACGCAGTGAACACCGCAGTGCCAACCATAGTGGAATAAATAGTAGAAGAGTGGGAAAAGTGGAAAAATGGAAGAGTGGAAGATTGGAGATTTTATATTTGATTGCAATAAAGCCTGTGACCGTAATACAGCCCATCACTATCAGTTGACATTTAAAGAACTATTTTCCCTTGAATATCTATCCAATTTTTTGTTGATTTTGTTTATCAATAGGCCTAAAATATCTTTATTGTGAGAACTGCACGTGTTACATACAAGTTGAATTTCCAAAATTTTTGTTTGAGTATTGATAATTGTTATATAAATAAAATAAATAAAGCAAATAGTTTATCTATCCAGAACTAATTGATTTTATACTATTAGCGATAGGAAAAAATTGGTTCATCATTTTCATTCTAAACCTATCAATCATAAATAAAAAGGTGTCAAAAAAGATATGTCTTTTACTTAACATAATTTACAAAAAAAGGATAATATGCATCACATTATACATTTTATTATATTTAGAATTCGGGAGATTTAACCTTTCTTCAACAGAAATGACCGATGATGAATATGATTTGCATAATGTGAACTTCAATAATTTACTATTTTATCATAAAAAAAAGAAATTTTTAATTTTTTTATTAAAATAATGATGATATTTTCCATAACAAAAAAAAAAGCTCTCATTAAATATTGTGTATAAAAGATGAATCAAAAAATCAAAATTTTTTTAATTAAGAGATTTCCTCCAAGCGATTCTGTATAATAGTTATATAAATAGTTATAATTAAAGAAAAAAAAAAGATTCCCGAATTTATCTTTTCTAATAAAAAAAGTTTTCCTCTCTAATATAATTATGTTTTTCTTGATTAAAAATTTATTCCAAAAATATTCTTTATCGTTCTTGATCATATCATGTTATATAATAAGATGTAATGCGGAACCTAGCATAGAACATATGAGAAAAGATTTAAAAATTATTACCGTTGTTTTATTTGCCTCTCTTTTAATTTCTTTTATCATTTTGTGGTTTAATAGAAATCGTAAAAATTTATTAAAAGGTAAAATAGTTTCAATTATATTCAATTATGTTAAATTCTATTTTTCTAATAATAAGCATTTTTTTCCTTCTTGCGTGAAAATTTATTAAGTTCATAGTAGGGAAATGTTTGATATAACTAGCTCTTCGATGCAAACAGAATCGTCAACTGCACGTTTAGAAAGTATAACATCAAGCTGTAGAAGTTCTTTCTCTTTCCGTAATTCTTTTAATAGTATTACTTTGAACAACATGATAAGACCAACAAGGCCAACAAACAATACACAAGTATCACAGACCCGTCGTACAACCTCTACAACTGCTACAACTATTGAGAATATATTAATAGAAGTAGACGGACAAAATCGAAGATCATTTGCTAGTATTATAACAGTACCTTTACCTTTGACTTCTACGAGGAGAAATAATCAAAATCGTAATCACTATAGAAGTGATCCTATTTATCCTGAACTTTATCCAAACGATTCTAATCAAGATACTCTTGAAGTGGAACCTCCTCCGACTTATAAACCATAAACCATAATAATATAATTTCGTATGTGATATATATAATTAATTAGATTTAACTAATTTACATTTTCGTCATTTATAATTTCATATTTAATTATTTTTTTTTTTTATTGTAATAATAATTTATGTATATAAATATACAATACAAAAAAAATAAAATAAACCGCGAATAAATTATATCATAATGAAGTAATATTGTAGATCATTACGCCCGATAAAAAAAAAAATTTCTAAGCCACCATCTATTTTTTCGAAATATTGTTTCTATTCTCTGAAATCCAATTTTTTACTATTTATTTATTATTTATTATTTAACTGGTTAGTCAAAATGTTAACTTTATATGATTATGGGCCTTCAGGAAATTGTTACAAGGTATTTTTTTTTTATTGTTTTCCTTTTTTCCTTTTATGTTCCTTTTAAAAAAGACCACTCTTTTTTAGGTTCGATTATTATTCTCATTATTGAGGATACAATGTATTCGAATTGATGTGGATGTAAAAAAAGGAGAAACACGTACTGAACATTTTTTAAAAAATATTTCATCCAATGGTCGAGTTCCGGTAGTAATAATTCCATCAGATTATGTTCACAAATTATCAAATGGAGAGAATTCATCTACAACTTCAAAAACTCCTACAGATTCTACATCATCATCTTCTTCTAATAATAATTCAACGAATGAACAACAATCAACAATTTTAACAGAATCGAACGCGATTTTAACATTCTTTTCTGATGGTACACCATTATATCCATCAAATCCAATAGAAAGAGCGAAAATTATGCAATGGTTATTTTGGGAACAATTTTCTCATGAACCAAATTTTGCTTCTTTAAGATTTTGGATAGCTTTATTAGATAAAGGTGATGATCCTCAATATTTAGATAAAATTAATGAACGTCAAATAAAAGGTTATGAAGCTTTAAATGTTATGGAAGACCATTTAAGTAAAGAAGATTGGTTAGTGGCTAATAGATTTACTATTGCTGATATTGCTCTTTATGCTTATACCCATTGTGCTGAAGAAGGTAAAGAAAAAAAATATTTTTTATTTATCTTAAGAAACTTTGATTATTATAGCTTTTACTTGTCTTTCTTTTTCTAATTTTTCTTTTTCTTTTTTAGCTGGTTATTCTATCGATAGTTTTCCTAAAATTAAAGCATGGTTACGTAGAATTGAAAATATGCCTGGTTATGTCCCAATCGATGATTAAACTTATTCAATTTGAATTATTTATTTATTCTATTCTATATTAAGTAATGTTCTTATTCTATAAATCATTTTAAAATATATGTATATATAATAAATATTTTTTTTATATACAATTGTCCTACCAAAGTAATTATTATTAATAAAAAATCGTAACAACTCAATTAATTTTTATCCATTAAAAATAAGAAATGCTCTATCATTTTAAGCATTTTAAGTAAAAAAAAATATGTATATATTAAAAATAAAAATAATTTATATATATATATATATATATACAATGTCAAATTGGATATATTTATGATATAATATTTTCCTTTTTTCCGCATAAAAATCTCATTATTTTCCTCTTAAATTAAAAATAATTTTAATGAAAAAATGAAATTATAAAAGTACCAATTATTGAAATGATAATAGTTGACCATACGGAATATTTTCCCCATGTGCTAAATTCGTGAGGTTGAACTAACGGTGTATCAAATAAATGATCTTTAGCAATTTCTACAAATACGAAATGATTTTTTTTAAAAAAATTAATAATATTACTTTAATAGACATAAATATAATAACAATATACCTGTAACAATAAGACCAGCAGAACTTTTACGGGCTGATAAATTTCCAACTAGCACAATATTCCAAACTAATAAATATACAGCAAATCTTTCATCCATTCTTCCTGATATATAAGATATTAATAAAAGAGTTGCAGGTATAGAAGTCAAAGATAAGGTCAATAAGATTGATATAAATGATAACACGAAAACTGATATTAAAGTTTTCATATCAGTTCCAATAAACACTCCTTCATAATTATCCCATAAAAAACTAGGTAATGGAGTTGAATGAAGACCTCTAATAACTCCAAAGATTCCAATTAAGTAAACAATAATTCCCCAATTTATTTTATTAATAACATTTGTTGAATTTTTTCCATCAAAAAATAAAAATAATGACGCTAAAGTAACAGCAGTCCATCCCAAACTTTTTCCAAAAAACATTGCAATATACATTCCAAACATCATTAAAATGGAAAAAGATATTTTTAATAATTTTCCATTTCCAAGCAAATCTTTTGTACCACTAATAAACTGTTTGGTTTGTTTTTGTATATTTGATCCAAGTCCTTGTAAACCACGTGATTCATGTGGCGCATCCCAAGCAAATCTTGTTAAAGCTGGTTGATTTTGTCTTGGACTACAATTAGGATTATCTCTTCTAATTACCCAAGGGCTTGTATTATCATTATCATAATCATTATCATCCATATAAACTACTTGTTCAAATGCATAATTTCTTTTAGATTGAAGCCGATCTGGTGAAGAAGAAAATTCATTAACTTGTGGTCTTGAATTAAGCAAACGTTTTCTACGCGCAAGAAGACTTGAATTTTCTCCTTCACTATATTGTGAATCATCATCATTATTTTCCGTATCACTTTCGTCTCTTTCATCACTATCGCTAACCATTCCGGTCAATATGGCGTCTTCATCAGTATCATAAGAGGTTTCAATCGTACGTGAATTTGTAATTACACGTAATGATGTTGGAGTTAAATTTCTAGGATTCCGATTTGTTGTTGATGTTGAAGAGATGGCTTTTGGTGGTTTGTAAGATTTAATGGTTTGTCCAATAAATCTTTTACGATAATAAAATATGAGAAATATCGTGTTTAATAAAAGTCCAATTATGGCAAGAGGTGTCATATGAATGAAGAATTCAAAAAATGAAATTTCAGGAAAGAACTCAATCATAATCATATTTTTCACATTTCCAATCACTATGATGTGATCAAGATCAAAAGTTATGGATCAAAGTTAAAAAATTAAATTAGACTTTAAAGAATTTAAAAAAAGAATCATAATTACCTGTAGCAATTGAACCAATATTTGCAGATGTCACCTGAAAAAAAAGGTATATAAATTAATATACTACATTGTATTATGAAACTGATATTTTAATTACCAAAGCCATCATAAAAGGTTCAATTTCAAGACGATTCTCATCGCAAAGTTGAAAAACAAGAGGACTCAAGAGAGTGGCAGCACCGTTATCCATAATTAGGGCAGCTAAAACACCTGAAAGACAAGAAACTCTTGCCAGCAACCATGAGGGAGTTGGTTTACCATAAAGTAAAGCGCGTTTTAAAAACTCACCAAGACTGCTTTGTTCTAATTTTAGATGTATTATCATGAAAGCAGCGACCAATAATAGAGTTTCTCCACAAATACTACTAAAAGTTTCTTCTGAAGTAATTATATCGAAAAATACCATTATACTACAACCTAATATCGCGATAGTATTATGACTAACTTTTATAGCCGACCAACGTTTTATCAATAGAAACCATGTTATTATAAATATAATTATGGCTATATATGACCTTTTGTCTTGCCAGTCATAGTGAGATTCGTCCAGCCTTAACATTTTTTTTTTTTTTTTTGGGAGAAATTTTTTTTTATAAAATTATTAAATAATTATAGTATTTATTTATAATTAAGATCATGCGATTAATTGGCGGAATTCTTTTCCATTTTTAATATTCAAAAAAAAATTTGATCACAAATTCATTGATGTAATTTGCCATTTAGTTGGTTTTTTTTATGGCTTTTTATAAAGATTATGTCATTGATCATCCAAAATAGCTCTTTATCAATAGAAAACTTGATCCGAATAAGTCTCAGTATGTTATATATAACTCTTCAGAATTCCTACGGTTTATGCACTTTCTCTTGGAAAAATTTTTAATTTTTTTTTCTTCCCCTTTTTTTTACATGATATAATAAGCCATGAAATTTGGAAAATATTTATTAGATAATCAAGTTTCAGAATGGTCCCGACAGGTATCTATCTATTCATTAGTATTAAATATATTTTTCTTTAGTTAAGAACGTCCAAGTCAAAATATAAAAAAATATATATATAAAATTGTTTTTTATTTTCTTGTGTTGCAAATAAAATAGTATATTGATTATAAAAAATTGAAAAACCGTTTAAGTCCACTTATCAGGTTAGTTATTTATGATACACAAAAAGAAATAAGGGAATATATCCAATTATTTTAACCTTTTTTTTTTGTATCTATGATTTTTTTTTTCAATAAATCAGTCAATATCGAGAATATTCATTAATTACAACAGCAGCTGAAAAATCATTTTTTGAAACTTTAAAGGATGAAGTAGATAAAGTTGAACTTTTCTACTTGGAATTACTTGATGATCTTAGAACTGATTTTCAAAGTTTAATTTTACAATCATATCGTTTAGTAAGTATAAAATATCTGTGGAAAAAGTAAACAGTTTTTTGGAAAATTAATAATTGAGATCATCAATTTTTTTCTCCCTGATCAACAGCAACAACATCCATCCGCAGCACCAACGTTTCATGATTTAAATCAAAAGTTACATGTACTTATAAAAAATCTAGAATTAGTTAAAACTAATTTTATTCCATTAAATAAAGTGGCCATTAAAAAAGTTTGTAAAAAACATGCAAAATATGCTGGTGGAAGTGGAAGTTCTATTGAAATTGAAAATTATCGTATTACTATTACAAAAACTATACAAGAAGAGCGGGCTTGGTGGAAAAAAGGAAAAACTATTGTTTCTGAATTATTGAAAGAAGCAAAGGTAATTATCTTGTGAGAATTTGATTTTTCAGAAAGAATAACATAGATCTAATTTTTTTATATTTTATATTAGAACTTTCAGTGGGAATTATGTAAAATGACTATTAAACATTATCATGATAAGATTCCGTAATATGAGTTTGAAATAATGACGTAAGAATGATACCTTTTTAGAATAAGTATATGAGTGATATTAATAGTGTATATGCGAAACATTGTACGTTTCTTTTTTTTTAAAAAAAAAGAAAAACAACCTCGTGATAAAATATGTATTGTACTTTGATTTCACGATAGTTTATGGCGTAATTTTGATTTACCATTGCATGCATTAAATCTTTCTATAATTATTATAAAATTTAACTTTAAAGTTTATTGATTATTTCTATACCATTTTTATTTGGAAAACCACTTTTCCCTGATTATATGAACTATTTTAATGTTCATGTTATTTTATGTTAGATAAATGTGGGAATATGCAATGCGTACATAATGTTATAACATCTAATCTAGGGTACCACATCTTTATTATTAAACTTCATGGTGCGCATAGCGCATAAACTCTACTGTGAAGTGCAGGGTAAGGGGCAGATAAAAGCAGGGTAAGGATAAGGGTACGGGAAAGGGCAGAGGCCGAGGAAACTGTATTAGAAGCTAAAGAGTGAACTCTCTTGTAGATTAACCAAAAAACTACAGTAACATAACACAAAATGGCGTAATTTTGTTCTCTTATTGAACAACAAAAACGCCATTAAAGATAATAACTTGTTAAAACAATTGAAAAAAAGGTCCCCATTAATAATTTGCTTAATAATTTTGTGTACATTTAGTGATATCGCGTTATTCTATAGCTTGAAAAAAAAAATTTTGGATGTGGCGTAGTATTTTACAAATTTGTTCGTACCCAAAAAAAAAATAAATAAAATTATATTCAGTAAGTTAAATATTTCACTGCTCTAACGCGTATATTATTTGTACTATTATTTTTTTAAATATGATGAGTCATTAGTGTCTTCATTTGATATATTTTATAAGTTTGTCCATTTAATAAAAATTTATAATTAATAAAAAAAAGTTTATTAAAAAGTTTATACATCATTAGTTTTTTTTTTTTATCTTATCCCATAAATATGATTAAATTCTTTAGTGATATCGTGCTATCATTTACTCTTTCTTGCTTGCAACTTCCTTGTATTTTCGATATTAGGCATCATGTCATTATATGATAATAATACGGAAATTATCGATCTTACAATGGACATAGATTCTGATCATGCTAATAGTCCTCCACCTCAAAATCCTTGTCCTGAACTTATATCTTCGCCTAATTCTATATATATTTATCCTATTCATTCATATGCTTCTCAAAGACTTAATTCTAATCCTTTACCTAATCCTTCTCCAGAACCAGCTATATCTAAAGCTATTTTTTCATCAAAACAATCTAATCATGTCAATAAATATAAACCTAAATCTATACAAAAGAAATTACGAATGGGCAAAGATAATAGCTTAAAAGATTTTATTGTGGATGATAGTGAAATTGAAGAGGAAGAAGTTGCTAATGGATCTGCGATTTCTGTTAAAAAATGTGCGGAATTGATACTAGATCATAAATATGATGATGTAAGTTGTTAATCACTTTTTTTTCCTTAATAAAATATACATATCTGATATGTATTTTTTATCCTTTAGGAACAATTACTTTATTTAGTTAAATGGGATGATTCGAAAAGTGATAATAGTTGGGAAAATGCGCAAACTATGTGAGTTGACTGGTTTTAAGTGTTACAAATCTTTCTAGTTTGGTTGGTTTAATAAATATCGCGAAAATTTTTTAGAAATGATGTTACAATGTTAACGATTTATTGGGAAGAATGGAAAAGGAAAAAAAGACTAATTGACCATCCATCAACACAACCAAAAAGACGTTCTTATAATAGCGAAGATGAAATTAACGATGATAATGAATATGTTAAAAATGATAATGAAGAAGATAGTGATAAATACGAATTGATTAATAGATATCCTAATGCTGTCGCTTATACCGATCCTCGTGTTTTGATTGATTGGAATGAAGAAATCGATGATGTTGAATCAATTCAACATAACGATTCAGATCAATTAATTGCTTATGTGTTATGGTAATTATAAGTAATAATAATTTTTTTTTATGGAACATTATTTAATCGTATTTACTATAGATTTTATTTGTAGGAAATCTGGGTTGAGAAGTTTACATTTATTGGACGAATTACATGAAAAGGCTCCAAAAAAGGTTTTTATAAGCAAATGTTATTATTATTATTATTTCAAAAAAAGGATTTATTTAATTCATTTTTAAAATATTCTTTCTTATTTAGATGTGCAAATGGTATTCCACTCATCTTAGGTTTTTAGATAATAAAAGTTTGCAATATTGGTATTAATATTATCATTTGCTTAGAAAAAAGTAATATTCTATAAATATTCCGAATTTTTTTCATTTGCATAGCAGCTATTGTATATTAAAATATGTACATATAATAGTAGTTTTCATGTACTTAATTGACGCATATGATTCCTTGTCAACGATAAGAATCCAAATTCAGGAAGTGTGTTTTTTGGTAACTTAAAACTTTCTAAAAAAAATTTTGAAATATTCGAATTATCACGATATAGTTAATTTAAATAAATAATTTAAAAACTTAAATTTTCATGCAAAATGATAGCATGATTTTTAAAAAGTCTTGAAATCGTCATTTTGGGCATTTCATTGCCAAAAATAATAATCATTATTGTTAAACCATCATCCAAACTGCTTCACAGTTCGGTGATTATTCTAACATCCGTCTAATAACAAAGCATGTTATTCCTGAGCATTATATATCATATTTGCCACATTAATTTGAGTCAAGTTTCTATTAGTAAGAAATATAACTATATTCCTTAGTAAGTACTAAAAACCAACTAAAAAAATTTCAGTTATTTTGATTTATCATTTATATAATTTTTGGTACCTGGTTAACTACTTTAAAAAACAATAATATATATACAATAATATATATTAAAAAAAGAGTAATTTGAAAATTAAATTAATCTAATTTTTAAAAAATCAATTTTACTTTAAAAGATAGTGAAACCATTTATCAAAAATCAAGTAAATTTAATATTTTCATACTTTTAATTAGTAATAAGTAATAACAATATTATTATATACTATATTTGATATATTCAAAATATTTAATTAATATAAAAGTAAATATTAAACTAAAGTATTTGAATTTTTTATTTTATTATAATATAATATATAATATAAATATTATATTTAAAAATTATTTTTGTAAAATAAGTAATAGTTATTTTATAAATATTATTAATTATTATAGTAAATTCATGATAATAATAAGATTAAAGTTGATTTATAAAATAATTGGTTAATATTTTGTATACAATTTTAAATTATTAATAGACTATTTTAATTTATTTTTTTAAATAAATATTAATAATATAAGAATAATAATCTTTTAAATATATGAAAAAAAATATTATATAAAGAATAACTTTGGTTAAAATTTAATACCAATTACTTTTTAATTATATTAAATTTACAGTTAAATATTATTAAAAAAAGACAAAAAAATATTGTGTATAATTATATAGTATTGATTTATTTAAATTAGATTTTTATATATTACTAATTTATTTAAATAAAAAGTTTCTACTTAATAGTTCATAAATAATGGTATAAAAAAGTGAAGATTTAAATCTGTTATCTTAAAATTTATAATACATTGAAAAAGATTTTGATATTAAATCATCAATTAGTCAAAATATTAAGTATAATATATACTCAAAAGAAATTAAATTTTATTAAATAAATTAATATTTATCTATATTTAAAATACTATTAAAATAAATTAAAACATTTCTGCTAATATAAATAATTCTACATATACATCCAATCCGGATCTTCTTCTTCAGAATCTTCAATTCTTTGTTTTTCTTTTTGTTTCTTTTTCCATTCTGGATCATCTGATTCAACTTCATATCTACAATTTGGACATGTATTATGCTAAAAGAATTAAAATATTTTTTAAATAATACCGTTTAAAGTAAAATTATATATATTACATTATAATAAATAATATACTTACTAGTTCTAACCATGGTAAAATACAATCTTTATCAAACATATGATTACAAGGCAATCTTGTTATATTAACTTTTTCATTTGCAGAGAAATTTTCCGCACATATAATACATGTATCATCTGTATATAAGAAGTTTAGAAAAATTCAAGAATGACCGGTAGATAAAGAATTTTTTTTCTAGACAATCTTACCTGATTTGATTTCCAATTTAGATACCTTGGGTAAATTTTTTATAAAATTCTTACTAGCTGGTGGTGGCCCTTTTGCACTTTATACATTAATAACTTATTAATGTTAATTTATAATTAAGGGAAGTAATCACTTGATAAGTTTATTAAATACCTTGCGTTAGCTTCTTCTAATAATTGAGTAACTAAATTATCCAAAAATTGTTGATGACTACTGTTATTATCAGGTAACTGATCTCTTAATATACTGAATGAACTATAGTATTAAAAATGAAAAAAAAAGCATTGATATTCATATATTTTAATTCAAATAAAAATATTTTTTTTTTCTTTAAAAGAAAGAAATTACTTTGCTAAATGAAAAAATTGGTCCGTAATAGCTTCGTTGGTGCCAATTCCTGACGACGAAGAAGCTCCAAAAAAATGAGATACATCTGGATTATGATTTGAAGATTTTTTTTTTATTGCCGATGGATCTGGTAATCCTTTTTCATCTGTATAAAATATTAGAAAAGTGAGATATTCTCAAAGAAAATGTAATAAAAAGATGAAATAATCGAGAAAAGTTCGATTACCGAAATATGATGCCATATTTTTGAAAAAAAGAGAACTAAATAAAGAAAAATTTCAGATCGAAAATGATTTCAAATTTATAGTTTTTTGTCATATGACTTACGGTCAATCCTGAAACGTAATGTAGATTACGTATTTCGTATGTTGATTGCGTATAACTTGTACAACTTGTAACGCTCAGATTTGAATCAATTTTTTAAAATAATAGCGTATGAATATGGATTACGCAATTACTTTATGAAAGAATGAAGTGAATAAAGTTCAAAAGAAAATAAGAAATTTATCGGAAAGGAGGAGACATAATATTTGGTTAAACTTTCTTCTGGACCGATGATTCAATTAAATGATAAGAGGCTTTCTGATGATTAGTGATGAATATTCAGAAATAAATCTTTACTAATGATGAAAATTTTTGCGACAACACATATTCTAATTTTAAATATTTAAAAATAGCAAACATGACATTAGTTATGATAATTTTAATTCCTTATGATGAAAGATGATCACCTAATCAATAGTATAATTTATTAATAAAAGGTCATTCATTTCGCAATTTTTTTTTCTCATTTTCATTTCAACTTTTTCTTTCAATAAATGGAACAATTAAAACAAAGAGGAGAAGGGAGTAGTAACGTGCAACGAGCTACACAAGCATCACAAGCATTGCCAAATAAAATCAGAAATCCAACTACACAGCTACTTAAGGGAGTTGGATATTTAGTATATGTTCGCATGCCAACATGGGTACAACATATATTGAATCGAGCTTATGAAATTGCCTCAGGATATAAATTTCTTGTCGAGTTTTCTACAGTATTTTCATTATTATTTGCCATGCCATTTACTATTTTTCTTATATGGTCAATTGGATCTTTGATAGTTACAATGGTCTTATGTAAGTTTAGAATAGTTATTGTTGTCAGTTTTTTTGTAAACTTAATATCCAACTAAAATCATTTTAAACGTAAATATTTATATAGGGGCAATTGCTTATGTTGCTATTAATGGGTTATCTATCGGCATAGGCCTATTGTGTATCTCACCCGTGTTCATGACGTTATTATTTATAACATTCTGCATTACTTTGGATATAACAATTATTAGATTGGTTATTTATGGGAGTTCTTTTGTTTATAAATACATTTCATCATTTCTTCAAAATCGAGTGGATTCAGATCTTTACAAAGAGGATGCTAGACTACGATCAACCCGTGACGTTAGATTTTACGATGAAAGAAGAGATGAAAGAAGAGAAGAATGCCCATCTATTTAATGCGGATATAGATACACTTTTCAAAATTTTCTTAAGAATTGCTATATAGAAGAAAGTACCTAAAAATTTTTTGGAAATACTTATTTACAAAGAGAGATTATGTGAAGATGGATTTTATATTGTCCATAATGTTCGTAATGTATTTGATGGGTTTGCTATGCTATTATTATCGTTTTATTTTCCTATACATAGTTTTAAAAGAAAATAATAAAACCAGCTTATGTAATAACAGATAATCGTAAAAAAAAATATATCTTGGCGCAGCAGAAATTTTGTATATATTATTCAATTTTTTCGATATATCGATATATCAATTTTAAATGTCAGTTTGTACATATCCAGTAATAACACAACCACTATACGATTAAATTAAGCAAGTAAAAAAAAGCCAAATAATACGTTGACATAAACTACAGTCTACGATACAATTAAATTACTATAAAAGGTACTTAATGATCGTGCATTGTTCTCCGAATTTGTCAATATTCCACTCAATTACCATATAATTTCTTTATTTAAAAAAGTTTTGTATTAATCGATTTTTTCATTCTTCGTTAAAGAATAAAAAAAAATATGACCGGACCATATAGAAGTCGTAAGGATAGATTTAACCGGTAAACAATATCAATAAGATAATTTTATTTATTATTTGTTATTCTATTCTAATAAACGCGTGAAATAATTATATTTTATTACCTTATTAGTTTATTGGTTTTTGAATATTCTATTTACTAATAAAATTTGATACTTTATTTAATAGGGATGGTAAACGTCCTATACTCATTCGTGATGAAAAAATTGAAAATGGTGTTGATTTCTATCTGGTAGAATGTAGAAGCAAGTATTATTCATTCAACACGTTCTTGTTTAATAGTCCATAATAAATTAATTGATTTTTTGTCAGATCCAAACGTAGCGTGGCATTGGAGGCCAAGAAATAAAATTTGGGGATGGCGTCGTTTATACGATGAATTTCTTTTTTCAAAAAGACAAAGACAGGAACGGCAAATCTACGCGAATAATAATGATATCGATGTAATAAAACAATCACCTCCAAGAATACGTGATGATCGCGTAAGATATTTTAACAAACATAATCTAATTCTCAATAATGTTTTTACAAAATGATATTTTTTTACAGGTTGGAATATCATGTTTTAATGATGAGAAATATTATTATGAGGATCACAATAGATCTCCCCCTAAACATTATGATGACCACAATCATTATCATAATAATTATGATAATTATGATTACTTTTATCAAGAAGATCCAAAATGCTACAGTGGAAGATCATCATCATCATCATCATCATCATATAAAAGCGAAAATCAATTTCATTCTCGTGCGTGGGGTACATCAGAATATGAAGAACCTAGTCTTACAATTACGAGAGTTAGAAAACAATATTCTTCTAATCATAATTCATATTATTCCTCTTCCCCGTCACAACTTTCTCATCTTCATAATCATCATAATCATCATAACTTGGAAATAAGCAAAAGCATTAATCAATATTATTCTCCTTGGGAAAATAAACATGAGTTTGAAATTGCTTTGAATAAACTAGATCGTTATTATCAGGTAAAATATGTAATATTTATATTGATTTTTTTAACTAAATCTAATCTACGGTTACATTTTTTTGATAAAGGATCTGTTTTATTCAAAACGTGAATCTCTTTGATAATCTTGTTATCTAGCCATTCTCTGATTATAATTTGACAGTAGAGAATTTGTTCTTAATAATTGTAATAATAAAATGTGCCGGTACTTTTTCTTAATAAACAAATTCTTAAAAGAATTTGATTATAAAGGAATTATTTAAAATTAATTATTTAAATCATTTAATTTTGTGAGTCGCTTATTTCAATAAATAATATGCATAATGTAATATTTAAATTTGATATCACCGTTATTACGTTGATGGGTTCAATTATTCTGGGATGTCCAATAGTTTTCTGATCTGTAATTTTTCATTGATTCTAAATTACATGCAATTTATGTCCTTGCTGGAGTTGCTTCATTTCATCAATATTATTAAGCAATCGGAGAAACATCTACAAAATTCCTGCATTATGATTTTCACATATTCTAAATAAAGCGTCAAGTTTTGCAAACTATTTTCACTTTGCTTGTGTCTCTTTTTTCACTTGATGTTCTTTTGCTTAATAATCATTCCGGCCTGCCTTTTTTTATGTATTTTACAGTTATTACACTGTTATTACAAGTAAGAAAATGTTGATACTTCTTTATCTTTGAACAAGGTTAGTAAAGTAAAAGTTGGTACAGTTATAATTTCAGAATTTTTGCAAGAAAAATATAAGAGCAATTGGAGCAAATGAATAAACAGCAAACTTTGATTTAAATATTTTTGTATTGATCAACAAATAACAAAAAGTTATATCAACTAGTAAAAATGTTTTTATTGTAGTAATTGAAATAAAAAAAAAATAAATATAATAATTGTATTTATTTACTTTCTATTTATTATATTTATAAATTATAATAATTTATTATTTTATTACTATATATTTATTATATTTTTAAAATTAGCAAACTATTAAATATTTATAATATCAATTATATTTCATATAAGTAAATTTAATAAACTATTTAGTTAATATCCTATAAAATTTAATATATTTAATATTTAATCTAAATAATTTCTTTAATAATTAACTTATGCAGGTCCCTTGGCATCCTTCCATTAATCACAAGGATTGTATATTTGTATAATTTAAGAAAATTTGTTTCACATGTAGTTACTTTGTGTTATGCTAATTAATAGTGTACAGATGGGAGATGACAAATGGTTTATAGAATAATAATATTAATATAGTGTAAATTTTGTTTTATTAATAATAGATTTCTTTATCTGTATTAATAATCTTATAAATACACTGCAAAATAATAAAAAAATAATAATTAACTTATAAATAATTATTATATTTTTATAATTATAAAAAATCTAATTAATAATAAATTTAAAAAAAAATAATAGTAATTTATTTATTTCTTTTTTTTAAATTATATTTACTAAAAACAGTAAATTTATAAATAATAAATTATATTTAAATATAGTAAATTGGAGGATTGACTATATTTTTCACCTACTAATTGGTTGATTATTTTTTTTGATGAAAGAAAGTTGAAGGAAAAATTTGGTTTTTCTTTATTTGGATTGCTTACAAGTAGCTTTTTGGATATAAGAACTTCAAGAAAATTCTTTCAAAACTTATTTAAGCCTTAAACTTTCAGTTTTGATAGAACTATATATTTGAAATAATTCCCACCAAAGATAATTTCTACAACTGTAAAATCTGGACCTTTTCATATTTTTGAACGGTTTTATATAATTAATATCTAAGCTGCCAGCTTTTAAATACCTTTAATGATAAGTTTTCCTATTGGTACTTTATTTTTGAAAGTGTTGCAAAGTCTTTCTGTAAAGTAATTAGTTGAAGTATGATCATTTGAAGAGTGAGTTTTTTTTCTTGCATAGGTATTATCTTAAGAGTTAAAAAAGTAATGGCTTGGTTTTTCCTTTTTTTCCAATTTTTCCTTTGGAAGTATTAATAATTTTTCTTTAAATTCAAAATTTTCTTTTTTTTGATATTTCTAAATTACAAACTTTTTGGATTCTTTGGAATATTGGAATGTAGATTAGCTAGATTTAAAGCCTCTATAATCATATTCCTTAGAATTCTCTAATAGTATGATTATAATAAAATATGCCTATTGGTGAGAGTATTAATCCAGTACTTCTACATATAAATAAACATAATTATATATGTAAAAATTTGTAAAAAGTTTATATGTAAAATATATCTAAAATTATTTATTTGTTAAAATCATATGATAATTTTTCATAAATTTTAAAAATAAAAACTTTGTATACCATCAAGTTCAGAGCATTATAGCATATATCTTATTGATTATTTTATCAAATCACATAATTTATATGCTTATATAAGGGGAATTTTATATATATTTACTATAATACAAGATTAATGATTAGTATAATTATACTTATAACTAATAAAGTGATTATAAAAGGAGTATTTTATATATAAAAATTAGAACCAAAAAATGTATACCTTAAGTAGAAGAATTCTTATATACATAGGAAATATTTATAAAAAGGGTTGACTATACTTATTTTTTTAGAATATTGTAGAACAGTCTAATAAAAGAGGTGATTGTAATTGAGTAATTTATTTTAAATTAAACTAATAGTACATGTTGATTACTAGTTAAATTAACCAAATTAATTAATAATAATATTACTTAGATTTTATTAGGTTAATTTTAGTATATTCTAAATAAGTAGCCTTTTGAAGTTATTGATCTTAAGAATGACAAGTTTATGTTATAACTTATATATTAACTCTTTATGCTAATTATCTTTTAGGCTGTGCAAGAATTCCAAATATCTTTTATACAACTTACAAGTAATGTATAGTAAATTATATTTTTTGTAATAACTCAATAAATATCTGTGTTAGAAATATAATCTTACTACTATTGGATTCTTTTCATTAAAATAAATTTAACAAACTAAGATTATAAAAATCCAATTATTGAATGACTTAAATAAGATCCCAAAAATTACATATAAAATTGGGATCCAGATTTGTATAAAGTTACTATATAATTTTTTAATATCTTAGAGTTGAGTTTGTATAAACTAACTAACGGCTAATTTTATAAGTTAGATATTTGTATAAAATGAATAGTATTTTAATATAAGTTAGATTTTATTTTGTATAAAGAATATATAAAATTTTATAATTTTAGATAAAATCTATTTGGCATAATATAGTAAAAAAATTTATTTAGCACTATATATTGATAATTGTTATTTGTCATTATTAATTATATTTCAGGTTATACAAGCTATTTTTTATCTTATAATTTATATATATTACGATCAGTAAGTTTAATTTTTTTCTCACATTTTCTTTTCATATTCCTTATTTCTTTATTCTTTCCATTGACTACTTTTACTTTTAGCTCTTTTCTTTCTTATTTTTTACATTTTAATCTTCCTTTTCTTTTTATTTTT
>JADRCO010001248.1:0-20960 GCA_021464525.1 Rhizophagus sp. LPA8_4_AMF | reverse complement strand
TATATTTTAAGTATATAAGTATATTTTAAGTGTATTTTAAATATATTTTAGTAAAAATTTTTTTTATATAGATGGCCAACTAAATACTAATTATTATTAATAAAATGTAATTTTTATTGGTTAACTGAATACTTTTGAAAGGGTAGTATATTAATAAACTATCTGTCATTTTAAAAGAACTCCATATATGTACTGTCAGATGCTTATAAAACTATACAGGTAGATATATAATCTATATAAATATTTTAGCTAGCTCATGGCGGAATTCTGTAATCATAGTAGGTAAAGCACTAAATCTGTTCTCCTAAAATAGTCAATATTATCATATAATTAATAGCACAGAATTTAAAAAAAATTAAATTATTCCTCTCTATGATCTCTATAGGGTTCTTCCAACTAATAGTAAAACTGAGAAGTTGGCAAGTCTAGCTGCATCTAATGCTAACATCATTTAGATCTCCAAGACTAACTACCAATCTAAACTATCTACTATTAGGCATGCTCGACTGTTAAGTTTATAGAATGGCATAAAGAATTGGCATATAAATTACGGCATAAGTGATAAAGTATATGTTATCTTTAAGATTAGTGACTTATCAAGGCCACTAATTTAGGATATACCAGAACTAATATAATAAAATCTAAGTACCACTGCTATTAACTAATTTGGTTAACCTAACTGGTGATCAACAAGTATTAGCCTAATTTAAAATAAATTACCCAATTACAATCATCCCTTCTTTGTAAACTAATCTACAAATCCAAAAAGTTAAGATATATTAAACCTTCTGATCAACAGATCTACATTCAAATATTCTCAGGTTCCTAAAAGAATCCAGAGAATCAATAATCCAAAAACGTTGATAAAAAAAATTTTGAAATAAATGGAAAGTTATTAATACTTCCAGAAATCCAAAGGAAAACTGGAAAAAGAGGTAATAAATACCAAGCCATTACATCTACATTTCCTTATTCATTAACTATAACAAAAAAAAGATCCGCTCTTTAAATGGCATTTCTTCAACTAACACCTTGCAGAAAGACTTTGCAACGCTTCTAAAAATATAATATGAACAGGAAAACTTATCATAAAAGATATTTAAAAGCCAGCAGCCCAAATGCTAACTGTATAAACTTTTCATAAATACAAAAGGAGTTCAAATTTGCAGTTCTGGAAAATATCTTTAATAAGAACTACTCCAAATATATAGCTTTATCAACATGAGAAGTTTAAGGTCTAGACGAGTCTTAAAAGATACCCCTTGAAGTTCACAATGTCTAAAAAGCTACTTGTAAGCACCTCAAATAGAAAAAAGCCAAAGTTTCTCTTCAACAATCTTCTGTTAGAAAAATGGTTAAATGATTGGCAGGTGAGAAGTATAGTCGATCCCTAAAATTATTTTAATACTATAATAATATTATAAATTATTAATTAAAAATATGCGGAATTTTTAATAATTAAATCCAAAAAATTGTTTAAAATTTTTCTTCAACTAATATTTTTATTCTATTTAATAATTATTTATTATATTGCATTCAATAATATCTAAAAGTTAAATATAATAGTTTTAAATTAATAGCTAATTCATTATTTTATATATATTCTTTAATAAATTTATAGTAAAATTTTATTGCACAATTTATAATTTTTTATTATAAATAAAATAATTTTAAACTTTGTATAAATGTAAGTCAACTTTTTTACATAATATTAAAAGGAGATTACAAAATACAAAGTATAAAAGTTTTATTTAATAAAAGAAATATTTTCCTATTAAAGCTTCTACTTCTTTTATGTTTACTTTTTCTTTTACAGCTCATTTTTCTGTTCTTTTAACTTCTATTTTAACTGTTATCTGTTCAAGTAATATCTTTTCACATTTATTAATGATCTTACTTGTTTAGATTTTAATGATTGTACTATTGTTATATTTCTATTTTTACTAAATCGCCTATTTGTATTGAGGATAACATAACATAATGGTCAGATACTAGTCAAATACTAAAATAGTTACTAACGCCAAAACATCATAATTCTTAGTATCTTAGTAGTAGATTTAATCTTTTGAATAGTTATTATCTTTGAACCATTAGATTTGTCCAACTGCCAATAAATGAATTCCATAAGAAAAAAAATATAATACAAAAATTAGGGTTGCTAAATTCATCAAATTTAATTTATTAAACAGAAAATTTTAATAAAAAAATAGTACAGTGAATCTACGATTTACATGAAAGGAAATAAAATAAAAGGTTGTTTTCAATAATGTGTAATGTAAAATTGAATATGAATTGATTGAAAAAGCTTGTCATTCTTTTTCTTTTCTTTGAAATAGGATGTATATTTTATTTGACAAGGTTCTAATAGTGTATATAAAAAGCTATAATCAATATATAATATTTTTTTTTTGTTTATTTATTTCGTTATATTAATAAATGATAATGAGTTGATTAACTTTGTTCAAAAGTGAAAATATGGAAATAATTTTTTTTTGTAACCAAAAATTAGGTAATATAAAAAAGTTACCGCCTACGATCCTTAGATCTCGACCTTGAATAAGATCTACTTCTATATCTGTCGTGACTTCTTGAACGTGATCTGCTTCGGTAATAAGACCTTTTCCTATCTCTAGAAATAGATCTAGATCGACTACGATATGATTTTCCTCTATCTCTATCTCTATCTCTGTTTTTATTCCTGTCTCTACCACTTGACCTAGATCTAGATCTATATTTATCGTTATTTTCAGATCTCCTCCTATCTCTTGAACTTGACCGACTTCTCCTTCGCTCTCGAGAAATTGACCTACTCTTACGTGATCTTCTATCTCGAGACAATGAGCGATCTCGTCGATATGGTGAACGAGATTGAGATAGTCGCCGATGTGAAAGCTTATTCGAACGTTGAGACCGTCTTTCATTATATATTGTTGATTTACTTTTATTGTTATTAACATTTTCTTCTTTTGAATCTTCATTTCCAATGATATCATCCCATGCAGCCCAACTTTATATCGTTTTGTCGATAAACGCGTATTTTGTAAATTTATAATAATTTGGTTAGCAAAATATAACAAAATAATTAAAGATATAATGATACATAAATAATAAACAATTCACCGATCATCATCATCTCCATCCTCTTCCAATTCTTCTCCACTCTTATTACTTTTTAAAGCTGATTTTTCAGATTTAAAATCATCATTAACAACACTTCCATTATGACTATGTTTTCCACCTCTAAAAGAATTTTCCCTTCGTTTTCTTTTTCTACCAAAATCATCCCATTCATCATCTTTTTCTGCATCTCTTGATTTACGATATTCAACTATTTCATCACGTTCCATAAATCCTCCACCACGTCCTTCTCTAGATCCCATCGTTGTTTCTAAACCTGGTTTTGGTGTTTTACATTGATTACATTCTGGACGTCGTGCCCAATTGATATTTGAACAACTGAATTGATATTGTATTGTTAACAATTGTATTTTATTAAAATTACAAATGAGCAAAAGAACTAGGCTTACATGGGACATTTCCAGTCCTTTTCCGAGAATAAACCCTATAATGTTACAATAATAAATTATCAAATCGTTAAGATAATTTGCGTTTCATAACACAAAGTAAATTAAAAATAAAAAGTTTATCAAAGTAACATACTCCATAACGACTTGCAAAATCTCTACCAACTTCGCCAACACTACCACCTTCTTCTTGTCTTGACCTACGATAACTACTTCCAACTCCACTAGAATATTCCCGTTCTTTATCGTATCGATTTCCTCCCATTAAAATAAAAAAAAAAGACAGAACGAATATGGTTGTTTTATAAAATAAAAAAAACGTTATCGAGATTAATTTAGTAACAAATAACAATGCATAGTGCATATCAAATTTTTACAAAAAAAAAAATTATCTTTTAATCTTGTGAGGAGAGTGGGATTCGAACCCACGCCTCTTACGAGACCACGGCCTTAACGTGGCGCCTTGGACCGCTCGGCCATCTCCCCATGTCTTGTAATGGGAGAAAAATTCTAAATTATTTTTTAATATTCAAACCATACCAGTCAAATTTCATATGAATAATCAGGTTTATTTTTTTATTTATGGTATTTCATATAATATAATAAAATACATGAGATGAACTAGATAAATACAAAGTTGTTAGAAAGGATCATTTGATAAGTATTTAAGTACATTCACTTACAAAAAAGACAAATTCTACTTTAAAATTGGATGACCCCATCAGAAAATTTTTAGTTTTTTTTAGTTCATTATATTATATCCAACTAATATAGAGAGGGTGAACTGTATTTATTGTAAGTCTGTCTTTTTTTTTCTAAAAAAAAATTCTTTAAATTTCCATGATCCCTTGATTTTTTTTTTTTCAACCATAATTTTAGTCAAAACGTTTACTAAATGTAACTAACACGTTCGTGAATTAAAAAAATTGAGATAAAATCCCAAAAAGTTATTTTATTGAAAAATAATAATATTATATACATATATGAATTTTTATGTATGTATATATTTATGAAAGAACAGTTTCAATTTACATAACCATACATTTATTCTTCCTGCTTACTACTGGGACAGGACAAAGTACGGCTCTAATGGCTTCATCAAAAACGTTTTTTAATCCTTTTTGGGTAAGAGCAGAACATTCAAGATATTTAACAGCTTGGATATCTTTAGACATTTGAAGGCCTTGTGGGTATGTAATTGGGGACTGAGCTTTTTGTCGCAGCTTAAGGATGGTCTCCTTATCCTCACGAAGATCGAGCTTAGTACCAACAAGGATAATTGGAATATTGGGGGCATGGTGAGTAATCTCAGGATACCACTAGAAAAAATATATATTACTATTAGCTTCTTATTTTCTTATTTATAAGATATTTTGCTTCTTAAGAAGTTTACCTTTCCCCGAACGTTTTCAAAGGAAGGAGGGCTGACTAAAGAGAAGCAAATCAAGAATACGTCAGTTTGAGGATATGAGAGTGGGCGTAAACGATCATAATCTTCTTGACCAGCAGTATCCCAAAGACCAAGGTTGATGGGCTTTCCATCGACCATTACGTTTGCTGAATAATTATCAAATCTAAAAAAGAAGAAAATCAAATAACAAATAATTAAATTAAATAACAAAAACTTTAACAATTATAAATACCAAAAGATTCATTGCTAAATTTTTTGCTTACACAGTTGGAATATATTCTCCAGGAAAAGCATTTGTGGTATAACTAATTAAGAGACATGTCTTACCGACAGCACTAAATTATAAAAAGAAATAAATAAAAAATAACTTTTTAAATTTAATAAATATATTTCTGTTTAAGAACTGAACATCACTTGTTTCTCCATGACTTTCGCATATGAGTTAAATTTCTTCTCGTTCTTTCCGTAATTCACAAGAGATTGTCTACACAAATAAGATTAACAAAAGTGCTTACCCATCACCAACCACAACACACTTGATAGCTTGCATCGTAAAACAATAGACTGTTGATCGTTTGTTTTAAAGAAGAAAGTTTTGGAAAAAAATATAAAAAAGTGAGAAAAGAAAGTAAACTGGTTGGTTTTCTGTAAGAACGAGACGTAAGGAATTGGAGACACTGAAAGGTATGTTGTAGTGAATTTGTCTGGACCAATATAAATTGATATCCTTCTGAGATTGTAGCACGTTCAAATGTAAATAATTCCTTTTATATTAATCAGTTTTTAATTTTCACTACAGCAAGATCAATCAATTAACGACAGATCTTTAATTTGGATTTATTTTGATTATTTGAATTTGAGTAACCTAACCATGCACATTACGTAATTTATTGATCACCTTTTTGTTCTTCCTAAAAAAAAAAAACTTTCGAAAAACCTTATATTGTATATATAAAACAGATGACGACAATAACACCGCAACTATCTTCTACAACATCAGAAGTAACTTTAGGAAGAGAGGAAACATTACCACCAGTACTAACGACAACATCGACAGCTTCCGGGAAATCTATAGATTTTTCTGGATTCTTAACAAAAGATTTTAATGTCAAATCATGGATTAACGAAGCGTTGTCAGTTGCTGCCTCCAACTCTAATTCTGTAATAGATCACGTAGATAATAAGAAACCTAGAGAATTTGAGCTATTAGAATTAGAAAAACACACTTCAACTCTTATAGAAAAACTCCAATTTCTAAATCAGGAAATTTCAAATAGATTGGAAAGAACCGTTGATGATGTTACTAAGTCTATGCCACGTATTATAACTGATTTACAAGTTATGCAAGATGATGCTACGAAATTAAAATCTGGAGTGTCTTTAGTAAAATCGCAATTGAATAATGTAGAAGAAGGTACAGAAAAAGCTTTGGATAGATTAAAATATTTGGATTTAGTTAAGACCAGAATGGAAGCTTCTAGGGATGTTTTAAAGGAAGCTGAAAATTGGAGCAATTTAGAACAAGAAGCAAGTAATATATTTGCTTCACAAGATTATCAAAAAGCTAGTGCTAGATTAATGGAAGCTGAAAAAAGTTTAGTTATCTTTCAAAATACACCGGAATATGAGGAAAGAAGAAAACTATTAACGGAATTACAAAATCAATTGGAAGCCACAGTTAGTCCACAGCTAGTTAATGCGTTAAATCAACATGATATTAGCGCCTGTCAAAAATTTTATCAAATATTCAATCAAATAGGGAGAAAGAAAGACTTTAGTAATTATTATTATGGGTCAAGAAAAGCTCCTCTTGTGAAAATGTGGCAATATGCTTTATTAACTGACATTCCTCCTTCGCTTTCCGGAGCTGTAGGAAGTGTTGTTGGAGGTGGTGGATCGGATTCGTTTAATAACGAGCCAACATCCCCAAAATCTCCAACAACGCAGATACATCTTCAACGGCAATTTCAACCGCAATTTCCGAAAAAATTTACAGAATTCTTGCAAGAATTTTATGACAAATTGTTTGTTATACTTAATCAGGAACATACTTGGTGCGGTAATGTATTTCCCGATACAAATGAGACTTTAATGTCTTTAATTGAAAATATTTTTAATTCATTAAAGCCTTCTTTGAGTGTAAGATTGACAGGTTTAGTTGAGTTCTATAAAGAAGAATGTCTTCCAGAAATTATTAATGCTTGGGTTATTAGTGAGAGTTTTGGGAGACAAATGGAAAAAGTTTTATTTAATCCCATACAAATTAGTTCTGGAATGAGCTCAAGTATTAATGGTGCGGGTGGAAAAAGTACAAGTGTAAGTGCATTTACAAGTTCATCTGTGGGTGGGAAATCTCCGTCTAGGGCCAATTTAATTACATGGGGGAATGTTGTGTTTGAACCATTTTCTGAATATCAGTATGATTATTCAGAATATGAAAAAAATTATCTCAACATTTTACTCAAAAAGACAATCTCAGAGAAGAAAAAAAAAGCGGGGATATCAGATTTAGCAAAAGTTATGTCTGAGATTATCGGTGAAATATTTACGATGGCCGAATCTGCATTAGAAAGATGCATGAAACTAACTTACGGATTTGGCGGTATTGGATTAATAGAAGTGTTGAATTTTTTCTTTATCTCTTTTACTAAAGAATATCAAACACTACTTGAACAGCTGAGATTAGATTGTGGTTTGGATGGAAGTCTTGGTGGGATAGGTAACTTAGCAGGAACATCAGCTGTGGATAGGGAAGAAAACAGCTCAGACAATGATTATTTTGATTTTGATCAAGATAAATTACAACAAGAAGACTGGTCAAATTTTCACATTGGGTTAAAATTATTAGCAACTTGCAGAATAACTTCGGAACGATTAAGTGAAGTTGAAGAGAAAGTAAAAAATAATTTAATGAAAGTTAAAGATTTATTAGTGCTTGAATCTCTTAATGACGATTTAGAATGGTATGAAAGAAGATCTTCTGTTACTTCTTCATTAGAAGGTCAGAATAAAAAATCCAATTCTACAGGAACACAATCTTCACTCCTTCTTCTTCGTCAATCTCCATTAAATTCTTATAATTTGAACGAACTTTTAACAAGTATTGAGACCAAACAAATTTTATCACCCTCTATTAAATCTGTAGAAACATTTATTCGTTTATGTCAAAGATTTGTTTTTGATACAATATTTCTTCCTATAGCTAAACATCTTATAAATTTACCTAATATGGAAGTGTGGAATAGCGTTGTTGAGAAGGCAAAAATTTCGCCTTTTAAAATACAGATTCCTACATTTAGTTTACAACCAAATGAATATATTACGAGGATTGGTGAACATTTATTGACTTTGCCGCAACAATTCGAAGTTTATGCCGATGATAAGAGTTTGGCATTTTCAATTAAATCTTTACCTTATAGTGATGAAAAACCTATTCAAGAGAAAGAGGTAAAGGGTTTAAAAGAGGATAAAATGAAGGGCTTAATTGCTGAAGAAGATGAGGAAGTAAAAGCGACATCATCTATTACTATAGCAAGTGAATTTAATATTATAACAGAAGAAGGCTCTGTTTCACAATTAGATGATGAAATTTCTACGGATGAAGTTACACACGCATGGATAACTTCTGTAGCACGTGGTACAATACATGCAATATTAGAAAAGATTTTTACTATACCACAGTTATCATCACATGGTACACGACAATTATTGACTGATTTAGGTTATTTAACTAATGTATTATCTACTCTTGATATTTCGCCTACTAGAGAATTGGAAAAAACTGGTAAAGTATTAGAAATGGACGAAGATCAAGTTTTTAAGGTGTTGAGGAATAAAGATAAAAATAATAATGAGGAATTTATTGGCGCAGGAGATAGGGAAATTTTGGTTAAGGTAGCTGGTATTAGAGGAATTAAGATGCTGGATTTATAAAATTGTATATATCGTTTAATTTACTATTAGAATATTTAATTTATAATAAATTAATTTAATGTAAATCAAAATTAAATTTATCAAAAATTGTATTATAATCTTCGTGTAACAAATTTTCTCCATTACCCCTAGTTACCAAATTAAGTAAATAATAAACTATCTTGCCATTGAAAAGTCATTCAAGTTCTATTAATCGTTTTTTCACAAAGATTAGAGTCGGAATAGATCATTTTTCACCTGATCATGGTATAATCCTTACAAATAAAGAAAGTAAATAACCTATTTAGATTACTTGTTTCGAATTTTCTCCTTAAATTATATTTTTAGATAAATTTTATTGGTCAACTTTTAAAATGGCTCTAAAGAAGGTATGCAAATTAATTTTTTTTTTCTTATATTTGAAACGTCGATCATATTCTACTGCGGAATAGAAAGAGAGATTACGATCGCGCGATTTGTTGCTGCGGTATGAAAATCAATATACTGCGCCTGATTAGCCAATTAGCCCCTATAATTCATGGGATCCTTTTAATTAACTGGCTGGTTTACCCCGCTGTTGAAAGCTACGACGGAACTAGAATAAATCCAATTCTGGTAAGTTACACACGTACTAAAAATATTTATCTACAAATAATGATTTTTTGTTTGTTTTACGCTTTTTTTAGTTATTTCTTCTTTTTTCCAATAATAAACCTGTTTCAGTGCTTATTTATAAAGTTGTTTTTTTTTGATTCAATTATTTATCATAGTTTTTTTTTATAGATTTTAATGAGTTCAATGTTAATAATGTTATCAGATAATAATTCAAATCCTATAGCGACATCGACGATAATAAATCAAATAAATGTAGTGAATGAGGAATCTAAAAATGTGGAGGAACAGAAAAGTTTATTGAATAAATTTCCACCACCCCCGAAGACTACATTCTCCTCGAAGATAACAACAACGTCAACATTGGGTGTTAATAACAAAGATGAATATTATGATGTTTTAATTAGAGTAGGAGAACAACCTGATGTAAAAAAATTTCAAGCAAATTCAAAAACATTAATTTCAAAATGCAATTATTTTTGTACTGCATTATCGAGCAATTGGGCAAGAAAAGAAAATGACATTTTCATAATTGAAAAGCCAAACATTAAACCAAAAGTTTTTGAAATTGTTTTGAGGTAAATTAATAATTCCGTTTTCAATTCATTTAATTCGTTTTATGATACATTTCTCTTTTTTTTATTCCTTTAGATATATTTGTTCGGGAACAATTGATTGGAATATGTTAGAAGGAGAAGACTTTCTTGGTATTTGGTTAGCAGCGGATGAATTTATGTTGGACGATTTAGAAAAACAAGTTCGAGAATTATTTGAAAAAAAATCAGAAAAGCTGAAGTCAAATTTTATATCAATAGTAAAATTGGTATATCAAAATGATGTACTGGAAAGATTTCGATCCAATTGTGTAGATATTATTAATACAACAACATGGTTTCAAGATTGTCACAATTTCAAAACATTAGATGAATCAATTTTTCAGAGTTTATTATCAGAAGAAGAAAATTTTGTTCATGATGGAGTAATATGGAATTTACTAATTTTATGGGCATGTTCATCAAAAAATCCAATTTTAAATACAAATAAAATAATGGAATGGTCGGACAAAGAATTTGAATTACTTAAGAGTAGAATTGAACATTTTATACCCTATATTAGATTTTCGTTGATTTCACGTAATGATTATTATAATCATGTTTTACCTTATAGACGTATTTTGCCGGCTGATACAACAAATAATGCAGCTCTGCAATATTATTTTTATTGTTTGGATGAAGACGGAAATCCGAAACCTGATGTTTTGCGTCCGCATGTTATCTTGGATGATTCAAATATTATAAATCATACTCATGTTGCCATGATTGGAAGATGGATTGATACTGGAAGAGAAAAAGAAAATTGTACGCAAGATTCCTGTTCGAATTCTGTTATAAGTGTTGATGATAATTTAAGCTTAAACGAAGATCAAGAAATTCCTCTTTGCAACATAACGCCAACTGAAGCAACAAAGAATTCAAATTCTCGTAATGAGGAAAAAGGGTCAATGAAGATTTCGTGGAAACAAACTTCTCCATTGAAAAAATTGTGGACTTTACGCAAGAACAGGCGACCTGTTTATCCAAACGATTCTTCCTCGACGACAACTCCGTCAACAACTAAGAAAGAAAATAATAACGAGAAATTACACATGTTTTCAAGTTCAGATACAAAAAGTATTTCATCAAGAACACCCCTTTTAAAAAATTCACCGACATCTTCAATTTGTTATTCGTCACCCCAAGCATTTACTTATATTTTTAAATTAATTTATCGTGGTAGTAGAGATGGATTTGATATAGAATCTTATAATGATAAATGCTCAGAACAAGGGGCAACGGTAGTTGTAACTACAATGAGTCATTCCAGAATTATTTTAGGAGGATATTATCCGGTAAATACTAAATCAGAATATCCGTATGAAGTAACAGTATGTAGCCCGGATGCTTTTATATTTTCATTCGGTGAAGGAGATAATCCTGAAGATGATGCTATTTTAAGTAGGGTATTAAAACAATATTCTCAGTTTGCTATTTGTAGAACCGTTCAAGGACCTGGATTTGGTAATTATGATTTAGGTATTAGATTAGAATATAAAAATCTTCCCAAAAAAATTGTTTGTAATCAAAAGTATTATGAAAAAAAAATTATTATACCAAATGAATCAAATGAATTTACCTTTGATGATATTGAAGTATATAAAATCATTAAAGAGGAAGTTTAAGTGGGAATTATCTCAGAGAAGAAATCATACTAAATATAAGTGAATTTTTTACTCTGAAAAATTGGCTTAAGATAAATAAGTTGCTGTATATAAATAGTTTAGTTATTATTACAATGCAAAAACCAATTAAATTAGACAAAGCGTTTTTTTTTTCTTATTGTATTTTACTTTGTAAACTTGTAATTTTATTCTTTTTTAAAAGGAATAAATGGGTATTATTTTTTGATATATTCATTTTAGCTATATTGAGTTAAAAGTGTCTGATAAACTTTTTATTTCCCAAATTTGGTTTAATTGTTTAATCCCCTCTCAAATTTTTTTGATAATCTGTACATACTTATTTAATGAATCCATTCTTAGGAATCTGGTACCAATTTAAGTAATAATTCGGCAAAAACTTCACCAGCACTAGGATAATTAGATTGATTGGATTTGATATTTTTAAATGTATCAGTTTTTCTAACAAAATTAAATCTATTTACAACATAATCTAAAACACATTCTTTTAGATCAGGCCAATTTGCCGCCACACTAAATAATATTTCAGCAGCTTTATCATCAGTTAAAGATTCCCAAATAACTTGCATGGCCCTATAACGTAAATCATCTATAAGGTATTTATCTGCTATACTAAATATTTCAATAGCATAATTTAATTGATCTCTACCATGATTTTTCGTAAATGGGGTTTGATCCGTATATAAAAATACTAACATATCTTTAAATATTTCAAAATTACAATCTGTTATAAAAATTTTATATTTCATATAAGAATTAGGTGAAGTTGGTGGTGAAGATATTGTTTCTGAATCCTTTGTTATTGAAGGAACTGGAGATATTGGTGGTTTAATATCATGATTAAATAAAATATCCTCAGGTGTCACTTCTTCAATCGCTGTTTCTGTTGTTGTTGTTGTTGTTGTTACTGATGATGATGATGATGATGATGATGATGATGAACTTGAATTAGGCTTTGAAACTTCACACCAATCTCCTTGGAACATATCTTTAAAATATTGAGATCGATTTGAAAGAATTTTACTTGAAGCGTAAAAAGTATGCCCTTCTACATTAAACTGTACATCAGACCCTGTCGGTAACTCTAATTGTTCTTCCCATGCTGTTTTTAACGTATTTGGATATGATTTATTCGGTATTAATGTGATCTCATTTTGTTGTAATGGAATTGTTTCAAATTCTACTCCAAATGTTATTCGGTCCGATAAATATATTCTTTGTACAAAATTTCCCCATCCTAATAAAATAAGAAAAGAGAAATAAGTAAAAAGAAATGGAAAACTTAATAAAATATTAATATTATAATATTCATTGAAAGAATGAAAAATCATAATTACCTTGACCAGGCCATCGATTACGAAATGATTTTATATTAACTGGTTTTTTTTCGATAAGTCGGTTTGAGTCACTATCTTTTACAAACAAAAATGCTTTTGTTACATGTAATCTTTCATTTGATAATTGACCTGATTTTTGTTCATCAGGATTTCTAATCCAAAATAATGCTAATGAGCAATAATCTGGATATTCACTACACATCTTTAAAACGTTCAAAAAAGATTTGATTAAAAAAAAAAAGAGTATAAAAAAAAATAGATATATTTATAATTTTGAACAAACACATACTGGTGCGAATTTCAATTGCCAAAAGGTATCAGTATGAGTAGAAAATGGCGGACTAAATATTGGTTGATTACTATTAAAAATTCCTGAATATGAATATTGAAAACACATTGTTACTTTATTTTGACTTGTTGGTTCTGGTGGCATAATTGATGACGAATTATAAATTGGTGCCGTTTGCATTTGTGCAGTTGTTATCGGTATAATTGACGTTCTTCTTAGGGTTGCCATTATAAAAAAAAAAATTTTCAATTTTAAATTTTTCTTCGTTGAGGGAAAAAAAATTGTTAATGTGTTTTGTGATACGATTTTTATATCCATCGTAATTTGGATCACATGAAAATTTATAGATTGTAAAGAATTATATTTTGTAAAACAATAGTGAAGATAAAATTCACTTCACTGCAACATCTGCAAGACGATAGAAATAAGGGATGCAGAATTATGATTATCTTTCTCTAATAGAATTGTGATTTGAATAAGTTACCATTTAAGGAATAAAGGCCCAAGATGTAAGTGATTTATCTAGTAATTGTATCCTTCGAACTAAAAATATATAAATTAAAAATTCCACTCATTATCGATAGTGAGGCGACTAAGTACTGTATGTAACCTGTCAATTATTAAATGAATTAAGAATACTTATAGATCGACCTTAACTACCAATAATGAATGGAAAAAGAAAGAAGTCATTAACTTTTTATTGAATTATAATTGATCAAATCCGTTTTAGATTTACAATTTAAACTTTGTATACGTACATATACTGTACTTGTACTATACAATTTATAATGCAAATAATTAAAGTTTAAATATTTGCAATATTTGCAATAAATATTAAATATTATCAATTGCAAATCAATATTTATTAAATATACAAATAATTTTATATAATTATATATAAAATTTTATTACTTAATATATTTAATTATAAATTTTAAAATAGTAAAACTTATTAAAACTTATTGCTAATAAATTGAAATAGTTTTTTTTTAAAACTTATTGCTAGAATGCTAGTAAAATTGAAACAGTTTTTTTTGCTATAGTAAAATTGCCAAGTATTTAATATCAAAATCAATTTAAATATAAATTTGTAAAATATTAAAATATTTTGTAATAAAAAGTAATTATTTTAACCTATAATTTTAGTGATGACTTGGTACTTTATTTTATTATCCTAATGATAATATTATTATTTGTGAAAAAAATAACATAACAGATAAAATACAAAAAAATATTATAACTAAATTGCTTTTTATTTTATATTTAAAATATTAAAGATAATTAGTTTATAAATATAGATTTATTGTAATAAATTAGATTTATCAATCAAAGTTCCTTATAATTAATCATTATTTTTTAATAAAAAACAAAATTGTATAATATTAAATAATAAGAAAAAAATCCATATAAAAATAAATTTTATTAATCAAAAAATTGTCAAAATTAACTAGCTGCTTTATTTTTATTTTTTTACAGTGCTTTTAGTGCTTCTTCTATGTAATTATACGTACTATTTTAATAGTAAATATTGTTATAATTGACTATATTTAGGAAGTGTGTGATTATCAACACGTGACAGCACAAACGATGGCGGAAGAAAATTAATATTTAAGTGGACGTCATTAACTTTGAAAGGAAGAAAACCATGCCAATTTTCACATTATAAAATGAAGACAACAATAAACTATAATTTATTTTAACTCAAAAATACGATCAAATGTAAAAAAATTCACAAATAATTTTCTATCTATATAGATATTGACAATCAAATTGCTCGTTATTTTAACGAAGGTAAACTCTTCTGTTGGCAAAATGAGTCCACAATTTGTAAACAACGAAGATCAATAAAGTAAAAAGGGAGAAAACAATCATGAGATAAATTGCGAAATAAAACATGACTGAGGCCTCAGAGAACGGGTTATGCTTAGAGTAATTAGGAGGATAAGCAGGAGAATTAGGAGGGTTAGGATAAGCAGGAGAATTAGGAGAGTTAGGAACGTTGGGATCGGGGTTAGAAGGATTAGAAGGGTCAGAAGGATTAGGAAAATTAGGAGGACTCGGAGGATTAGGAGGATTGCTCGGATGATTCTTTATAGGAATTGCATCAATTAACGCGTTAAATCCATAACCATCTACTTTCAAATTACCGTTTGTAGTGATAATAAGGGAATTTCCTTCTTCAGCTACAACTTTAGCATCGTAATATTCTTTTTGAAGATAATATCTAAGTGCGTTAGCATCAACATCGGCCATTGGAACAATCCTTCCATATTCGTCCAATCTATCAGCTTTGCCAGTGACTCGAATTTTGGCTTTAAACGGTATGTCAATGCTAATCTTATCTACCGAACTATTAACCATAATTGAGGTAAGAGGCGGTGCTTCAACTTTCTGTCGAATACGATATGAAACTAATTCTTTCACGGATTTCTTGTATTCTTCCTCATGAGTTGAATTGAACTCATTTTTAATTCCACCATGGAATCCTGTGTTTAGTCCTAAAATCCCGAAAATGGTTCTACCAATATCAAATGATACACCAATATTCTTTGTAACTTTAAATGATTCTGACTTTCTGATTTTTAAAGTATAACTACTTGATTTTTTTTCAGTTTTATCAATTGTTTGTGCTATTGTTCCATTTGTTGGATTGTTAATTACAAGACTACCGCTTAAAAGGTTGGTGCGTGTCTTGTAACGATCAAGTTTTTGTTTTAGATCAGGAGGATATTCAAAGTCCATTACTACCGCGTTTAATTTATAATTACTGGGTTCAAAGGACCAATGTTGATAAATATTGTTCTCAGAATTATTTTCGTAAGAACTGATATAAACTTCTTGACCATTGCTATCTAAATTCCGTGATTCAGAATTTACATGAACAATATTATACGTATCATTATTGACCTTTTTAATTGCCCAGCGTTGATATGGATTAGACACAGAATTATCTCCAGGTACACTGATGTATGTTTCTTGTCCATTGCCGTCTAAATTCATACTTGATACTGCGCTTATAATGTTATATTCATTTTCATTAGCCTTTCGTAATGACCAATATTGGTACGGGTTAAATGAAGAACTGACATGAATATTGTTACTATCGCTATCCAAGTTCAAACCGGACTTCAAATGCACAATTTTATATGTAATTCCTTCAACCAAGTTAAAGTCTTGAGTAGAATCGGAATTTATGATAACCCTATTATTAGGGATTAAAGCACAGTATGCATGAGTTATAAAAAGGAACGGCAGAAAATAAGTTTTCATTTTCATGATTTTAAAGTATCGCAAGCGAACGAAAAAAAAAAAATTAGCTTTGTGTCTATCAAATTTATGTAAAAAAAATTTAATGAACCCTATTAAATTATTATCAGGTTTACGTAAATCAGTTTATGCTTTTAATTGTGTAAAATGTTACAATAAGAACTTTATTTACTTACTCATTTACTCTCATTAATCTTATTAATATGCATATGGCGTCATTGTTTGGTTTTGTTCGGTCGATTAGGAATCTTTTTAACCAATGTTTTCATATGAATTTTTGACAATCAACGTTAATTAACCAATAAAAATGAGCATTCTTATCTTACAATAAATATAATTGGTTTAAAAGTTGTTTTGTTAAATGAAATTTTTTTTTTTGTGTTATCCTTATTATATAAAATAATACTTATCTGTTATAATAATTTTGTAAATAGAACATGTTAAATATTAAGCAATAGAAACATTTGTTTATTTACTACCCTATTTATTTATTTTTAATAAATTATTTTTACAAATCACATTAAATTAAGGTTTTTACTTCAAATCACCGGGGGTTATCATCACCGTTGGCCAGAATTATCAATTTTTACCAGCACGATATTTTTTTAATGCTGGTCGATCATCATAATTTCAGTCACCGGTGATCATCACCGACGGTTATAGTTATAAAAATTCTTAAATTAATTTATGGTAATTTGATTACAAAGATAACAAAAAGTATTAAATATATCATTTACTTAAATTATAAGATGCTATATTTTAAAATAAAAGGATTTTAATTAACTATTTGTATAATAAAAAATATAAAGTAATTTTTTAATTAGCAAAAATAAATACAATTCACCCTTTCTATAATGAATTTATAAGCTGAAAATTAAAAATCATTATAGTAAAGGAATTTACTAATTACATAATACATATATATAGTGAATAAAATATGATTTTACTATATTAAGAAACCTTATAATTATATCATTTATATTATAATAACTAAATATATTTTAAAAAACATGATATCTTTGTAATTATTACTGATACCTTTTATTTACTCTATAAAATAAAAATAAATTTCAAAAAAATATGCAATAAAAATAATTTTTTTTTGTAAACTTATATATAAATACTTTTATATATATTTGTATCATTTAAAATTATTACTTTATTATAGTAAATGCAATTACTGCAAATCTGTAATACAATTATTTATAAAAACTATTTGATTAATAATTATAAAAATCCCTTTCATTAAAATATAAAGATTTAAAATTAATATTATCAATGTTCATAATATTATCTTTAATACAGTCAACCCTCTATATAATGAACCCTAGGTTCTGGACTTTACTTCACTATAGAACTATAGTGAAGATTTTAAGCAATTTGATTAGTTACTTCACTATAACAAGAGTAAATTAATTATAAGTGTACTTAAAATTCACTACATCGAGGGTTTATTATATAAAAGGTTGACTGTACTTTTCTATTCATATTATTATTACATACTAATACCATGAATACTATTATTAAATTTAACAATTAAATCTAAACTTATTTGTAATATTACAATACGTGAAAAAAATAATTAGAAAAATATTTTCATTTGCTATATAACGAATAAATGTCAGTAGCATATAAAATTTATGGATATAATGATAAATAAGTTACAAAAGTTATATTAACAACAAACTACATACTATCCACCTATTAAAATTTAAGTTGTCTAAAAAATCATTAAAAAAAAATAAATTACCTAATATTAACTAATTGAGCAACTTTAAAAAGCAGTTTCATGGTAAATATCCAATCAAATTTAGGAATTTTTTTTTATTTCATTTATTGAATTATAAAGTATATCTGATAAAGTTTTTACTGTACATTAATAATAAAATTAAAGTTAAAATTTTTGAAAAACAAAAAAAAAAAATTAATATTTGGTTGATTGAATTTAACACATTATAATATAAAATTTTATTAAAAATTCAGTTACATATCATATATTAAGATAAAAGTATTCTTAAAAATGTTTATATATAAAAAATATATATTTTTTAATATGATATAGGTTATTTACTAGCTAAATATTGACTTGAAAATTTATTCTAATTACTTTTTTTCATGTATTATATATATAATCAAATTTATTAATTAATTGTGTAATATTTGAAAATTTATTATAATAGAAATCTTCACTATATAAAGGATTATTTTATTAATCCTAGTTCTAATATTTAAATTTGAATTATAAATTATAGAAATCAGTATATCAAAAATTATTTTTTATAAAAAAATCTGTACCTTAACTTTTTTTTACTATACCAAATTATTTACTATATAAAAATTTACTATAGTAAAAGTGAACATTTAATTAATTAAAAATACTTATTTAATTTTTATTCTTTTATAATTATTTTTATAAAAAGTTTATTTCGTATTTTTTTTATTTCATATATATTATATTTGTAAATGTATTACACTTATAAAATTTATAATTTTAAAATATAAAAATTATTTAAATTGATTAAATTTTTAGTTATTTTTCCATAAAATGTATTATATTTATAGAATTTTTACAGAATTTTTACAGAAATTACAAATAAAATTTTTTATAAAATAAATATATACTAAACAAATAAATATTTTTAATATTTTAATTTTATTTTTTTCAAATTTAATTTTTTAACTTTAAAAAAGTATTTTTTAATACTTAAAAAATTAATATTTTATATTTATAATAATAGATTTAATATTATATTTTAATAATTTATACTTTATATTTCTGAAATAAACTATATGCTTATTAGATATACTGTATATATAAAAATTTACTTCATAATAAAATTACTACAGTTAGCCCTTTATATAGTCACCTAATCGGTTTCACAAAAAATTGGTGACTATATAGAGGTTGTGACTATAGATGGCCCTGAAATTGCTTTTTTTAATTTCGGCTAGAAGCCAAAATCTAAAATGCCGAAATTGTTTTTTAATTTCCGAAATTAATTTATTTAATAGCCAAAATTTTATTTAAGTTTTTTTGAATTCTTTAACTTAAAATACATTAAATTATTTAATTATTTTATAATTATTTATATAAAAAATATTAAAAAATATCATAATGCTAAAATTACTTGCCAAAATTAGTTTTATGAAAAATCAATTTAGGGGCCATCTATAGTTGTGACTATGTTGTGATTATATAAAGGTTTTTTATATAATAATTATATAAGTTGGTTTTTTCTAAAGGCGTGATTATATAGAGGAATTTTATATGATATGACTATATGGGATGTGACTATATAGGGGTCTGACTGTATTTCTTGTAAAGGTAATTTCAAAAAAAATAATTGAAAATTACAAATTTTATATTATTATTAATATAATTACACAGTGAAATTCAATAAATCAGATCTTTGATAAACTGGATTTGGGCTTAAACTGGACTTTTTTACTGAAACCAAATCACATATATTAAAATAGTTTTGATATACTAGAATTTACTAGTAAAGTTTCAATATTCGCTAAATAGATCAAATTTCTAACCAATTATAGTAAAAATGATTTGATAAATCAGATCATATGATTAGGAACCAATAAAATTAAAGTAACATAATGCAGTAAATCTTAATTTATCTATGTTATTAAATATAAATTATTTAGTTTCTGATGAAATTAAGATATCTGGTTTTGTTGGATGTAAAAGATGTTTTATTCTATATTAGATGATGCAAGATTCTTAAAAATGGTAATTTTAATACAATCATCAAGCATGCCAGAATTATGAAATTCTTAATTCTGGCTGAAGTTATTAATATAATTAAATTTAATTAATACATATTTTTATGACTTAAATATTTTGATAAATTTTATAAATAAAGAGTTTAAATTTTTATTACGTCACATATATAGTAAAAATTTGATATACTGGATTATCACATGATTTTATATTGAAATCCGATATATCAAAATTTTTCACTATATTAGATATTCTGATAAACTAGATATTATTAATGGAATAGATAAATCCTGTTTATCAAATTTCACTGTGTAAATATAAATTTTACTAGATTTACTACTAATTAAATTTATAGTTTATTGACAAATTACAAATTAATTGATAGTTAATGTGTACTAATGAAAAATTTTTTTACTCACCCTATGAAAAGTCTTTATACTTAAAATATACTTAAAATTTTATTAAAATATACTTAAAATAAGTATCAATTTTAATTCGCAATATACTTATAATATACCTAAAATATACCTAAAATACTCTTAAAATATACTTTAATGTACAGTCGCGTCCGAAAGTGACGCCCGATTTAAAATTAATGCCAAATATGGCAAAACTTTATTGATTTTTGTTAAAATTCAC
>JADRCO010001247.1:0-20963 GCA_021464525.1 Rhizophagus sp. LPA8_4_AMF | reverse complement strand
TTAAAAGAACTATTTATCAAATTTATCAAATTATTGTATAATAAAACCAAATAAAATTTTTTTAATGTTCGTCCCCAATCCTACTGCGCCATATGTAATAATTTGTGTAACAAAAGTATCCATAAAATCAACATGTGATTAGAGGGTGAACAAATCCGCCCATATGTACGAAAACCGATTTTCTTAGGGAGTGACATGCAAGGGGTCCCACTAATTTGAAAACAGCGATAATGGGTCTGGTACGAAATCCCGAAATTCATAATCCCGAAAATCCCGAACCGAGCAGCATTATGGCCAATTTTTCGGAATTTCGTACTATTCGGGATTTTGACATTCGGGATTTTGTACGGATCCCCGTTTTTCCTATCAGACTATCAGCATATATACTGTATATATATATGCTGTACAATGTATTAACAGATAATATACATAGATAAACCAGTGATAAACCCCTATAAAAAATTTTTCAGAAAAATTATCACGTGCCTGAGTCTCTTCGGAATAAAAACTAGAAAAATGATCCAGAATTTTTTTTATAGGGAAAGTGACCTTGCCACGCTAAGGAGAAGCAGGCTAAAAAGAGGATTTTTTTTTTTAAAAAAAAAAAAATTTCACTGTATCTTTATTTATCCCACGGTTCCTAGTTAAAATTTGTGATTTTTTTTTCTCGATATTCTCACGGGTGGTGTTTATTTAAAAAGATGTCTGATACCGTGATATAAACCAGTTATTTCACGGAGGTCGGAATATCATGATTTCACAGCGCAGCCGTGAAAATCATTGATATCCACATTTCCATCATGTGAAACTATTAAAATTATGCAGTACTGCAGATTATACCTAAGAATACAAAAACACGGGTATAATAAGCCGAAAACCTGGGCGCAGTCGTAGAACTGTGAAAGTGATAGAAATATAATAGATCTTTGCTTTTGTTTCACTGCGCCTGCGGCAAATTTTTGCGGAAAAACCAATAACAGAGTTTTTAAACAAAATTTGATATACTTGGATCAGCGATATACTATACAATAAACGTAGTTACTAATATATCGCAATGTATCACTGTAAAAACAATAAAATATCATCGCCGCAACCATATTAACCATGTAAATCTTTTTCTTTTATTTAATTCGATTTTTAATATTTTAGTACTTCAAATATGTAAATACTTTAATTAGTAATCCGATATTCTTTATACAGTATACCGTATTTGGAAAGCGGAAACGAAATCCGCTGAACATGTTAAACGTATTTACGAGTCTAAATGACAAGTTGACAAATATGCAAAATTTAATGACTGTTATAGCATAAGAATTTTATACTGTAACTATCATTTTGAGAAATTCTTTTATCGTTTATAGAAATGAACTCAATCATGTAGATCTAATAAATATAGCAGGGCTGTGAAAATATGTATTATATACGTTTACTTAAAATGGTATTTTTATAAGAAAATTAAATGTGTATTTCGAAAATGTGAGGTCATCAATCACTTTATTGTATAAAGCGCAGCAAAATTGACGTCATAAATCTAATTATATAAAACCTTTTGTTGTTTATATGAAAAACAAATAAGGAAAAATATTTTGTAAATCTCATTCATAGAAAATTCCTTTTGATTCCCTTGCTTTTGTTGTAAGATCAACAATAATAAATATAAATTCTTTATTTCAATGCAAAATAAGGAAATAATGAGCCCTTCGGCGAATTCCATTTTAACTCCGATCATTGTACAACAAAACGACCTTGGGTTCATTGAAAAAAAAGAATATTTAAGCCGCTTGAAACGTTAATAAATAACTTAACCCATCTTTCTCGCATTTTTTATTACAATTTTTTTTTTCGTTATTTTTATTTTTATATACACTCATATATACATATATAATATATTTTTTTTTTTTAATAAACGAAATGGCACAAAAAAGAATTACCAAAGTTAGTATTATTTAAAATTTTTTTTTTTTTTTTTTTTTTTTTTTTTTTTTTTTTTACATTTCGATGATGACTTTTGAATATATTATTTAATTTATTTTCCTTTTTTATTCTTAAATATATATTTTTAGGAATTAATCGAATTACAACGTGACCCACCGTCATCTTGTAGTGCTGGTCCTGTTAGAGATCATGACCTTTTTCATTGGCAAGCGACAATTACGGGACCAGTAAGTATTTTTTGGTTAACGTCAAATTCATGTGATTTTATATTTATATGCATAGAAGGAAGTGACTAAATACTTTACTTGATATCATAATTTTTTATTAGTCTGAGTCCCCATACTCGGGTGGTTTATTCTTTCTTGATATTCAATTTCCCACGGATTACCCGTTTAAACCACCAAAGGTATGATTTATTTATTTACAGTTTTATATAATCTTAATTACGTACGTACTCATTTGTTTGATATTTTATATAGGTGACCTTTAAAACAAAAATCTATCATCCAAATATTAATAAAGATGGAAATATATGTCTAGATATTCTAAAAGAACAATGGACGCCAGCGTTTACTATTTCAAAAGGTAAATTAATTTCTACAAATATTGTTATATTACTTTTACGAAAGAAAATTTAATCAAATTCATTATTTTTTTTTTTTTTTTTTTCAAGTTCTCTTGTCAATTTCATCACTCTTCACGGATCCAAATCCAGGTAATGTATTAATATTTTAATTACAATTATTTCTTTATTTCTCATTGAATATTTTATCCTGATTCTAATTATATTTTTTTTAAATATTAGATGATCCACTTGTACCAGAAATTGCTCATTTATATAAACATGATCGTAAAAGTTATGACGAAACGGCTCAGGAATGGACTAATAAATACGCTACTGGAAATTAGCTGATTATATAACCTTTTTTGCTTTTTTTTACGTTATGAAATTCCTTGTTTTATATATATAAATAGATTTATCTTTTCATACATATATATTTTTTTTTTTTTCATTTGTTTTTGTAATTCTCAAATAAATTAATTCGACAATAGAAATTTGTAATTAAAAAGATAATAAAGTTAACCCTTTTTTTTAAATCTCCATATTTGTCCACTTCATTTGATAACTTCATTTTTCCTTTTTTTTTATAAAAAAATATTATCAATTTCTTTTACAACTTTGCGCTAAAATTAGGATGAATTTTGAAATTAATACTGTTTCCTCGTTCCATATAAGAAAAAAAAAGAATGTGCGAAAAGTAGTGCCAAGATTGAAACAATTTATGATCCCAAGAAGGTACGCTGTAGCTTTTCTATGAACGTTCCTTTTTTTTTAGGGATAAAATTTTGAATAAAAAACTCTGATTACCTCAATCACCTGATGCGCGTCAGATGATTTCCATTAAGCATTATAATAATTGGCCAATGGTTTAGACTGTCGTCATCCGATACGGAGATCTCGTTATACGGTTATACGATAGATAAATTTACAAACAGCAACATGCTTGGTGATCGTCATCTTTGATGGGCAAAACTGAACGGACCCGCTTCTAAATACATACGATATATATTTATCAATTTTTTAAACATACTTATATATCAATTTTTTACTAAAGACTAATGTACTGTACATCGTTATACTGCGGACAAACAGTTATAACAATAAAATAGTATCCCTTGTATCATTATCTGTAATTAGTTATATTAAATAATAGAGATCGAAGATTTTATTTATGATTTACGATTATGATGTTTCACTTGATTGGCGTAATAACTAAATTTGTTTATTCTTTCAGCCTGTTGAAAATTGCATATATATATATACACCTTAAACGCATATTTTTTTTTTATAATTTTTTTTTTTATAAAAAAAATATCATAATTATGACATTTTCCCTTTTGGGCGAAAGCTCCATTCTTTTTTTTCATTCATTGAATTTCATATAATACCTTTCTCGAACATAATAATCGAAAGAAATCTTTTTTTCCAAATTTATCGTCTAAATATTTTCTTCTTTTGACATATATATATATACAGTATATATATGTATGTTTCGCAAGGCCATTATGAACAATACATACTGAATAAATTATTTACATGAACACAAATTATTTTATAAATCATATTTTCATGAACATCCTTTATATTAAAGTTTCTATTCTACTAGATTTGACAATGGAGTTTAGGTTAGAATAGGGTTATTAGTTAATTATCACGATGCTTCATACCCTTTCATGTCCATTCATACCGCTTATTTTGAAGATTTAACATAAAATAATCGCTCCTAATGTCATTTTTTTTATTATCTTTACAGAAAAATTGGGGTAGTCATGTAATTTATGATTCGTTCATGTATTTTTTTAATTGTCTAAACATCCAATATAAATGTTACTAGTTTCTAGAATATGTTCACAAAATTTATTCGGTGGTGAGGAAATCATTCATGTCAACATTAAATTTTTCTGTAAAGAATCGTAATTATCATATAGTATACAATAAATAAATATTATCTCTTCACGCAAGTACATTAAAAAATATATGTATTTATAGTGTATACTGATTTAATTCTTTGAAGTTTTGAACGCTGAACTATTTGTGATTCGGAGATAAAAATGATTGGGCATTATAATGTGGGTAAAAACTTTTTCGTTTAGATCATTTGATCAAAATGAATTTAATTCTATCATAATTAATAATTAAACGTTCAAACATACAGGACTCGGATGAATGGATTCGTTCGTTCAATCTTAAATTCTGATTATTATTGCGCCATTTATTTTTTTTTTTATTATAAATCGACGTCACACTTTCGATCCCGTAATGTTAGTGTGGTTACAGCCTAATTTCATCTTTTTTGTTATAACAATTGTTATTGGATAACCAATTTTACGAATACATAAGTAAACATTTATTAATAATAATGTTAAATGCTAAAAATGCAAACAATGTTTTTAAATACATTAAAATATATAAATAAATCTCGGGATCGGTTCTCAGAAGCCCGAGACCGTGGAGACCGTTTTAAGATAGATTCAACCCTATGCTATAATTATTAATGATAACTCTTTAAACCCGATTATTCTTATTATTCGATTTTGAACACTCAATTATTAATGAAATAATAGATTTGGTTTTACCATTTAAAAAACCCATTAGATGAAGTTGTTCTATTTTATTCTTTTAACTGTAGATAATAAATACTCGGAGTATTAGTTTCGTAACTTTATATGGTTTTTACAAAGTTTTTTTTTTGAATTTAATTATTATTGCCGTTAATTTGATGTGTTAAATTTTATACTTTCATGATTTTTTCCTTTCTTCCTTTTTTTGATTGTATAGATTTGTGAATGGGTAATATGCGGAATTATTACGTTTCTGACCCTGTTACAGCTGAAGGACTATGTGAACATTATAAAAATGGATTGACAATAATACCATCACTATAATAAGAATATTGTTGAAAAAATGAATTTTATTCGAATACTGCATAGCAAAATTTCGTGTAAAACATATCGCACCGTTATCTAAAGATCTCGAAGGTGTAAATTCTGCGATTTGTAAATTGTGGTTACCTTTTTAATATAGACGTTAAAAGCATCATTTATTGTATTGTAGGTCATAGCAAAGGTGATCTCGGTGAAACGGTTCCGATTCTTTGATTTGAAAATAAATAAATATTTTTGTCCACGTTATTATTAATTCAATTTTTTCCACGTTTTTTTTTTTATATCTAATTATAGCAATAATCAGTGGTAAAATGGCCATTTAAGAATAAATTCGCAAAAAATTCATTATTTCCATAATTTTTTGTTAAAAAAAAAAATATCTTGTAAATCACATCCTTTTAGGATTGGGCGTATATTAATCCCTTACATGTCAATAAATAGAATATCCTGCTTTCTTACCTTTTATTACTTTCCAAATTATTTTTCATTTTTTTTTTTTTTATCAAACAAGATGGCTCTTAAAAGAATTAAGAAGGTTATTTATTATGACAAGAAGGATTATTTTCTGAGTTTTTTACATTTTCAACTATGGCTTTTTTTTTTTTTTGAACAAATTATTTATAAATCTATTCGTTTTTTTATCTTTCACATTTATTATCTCCTATTAGGAATTGGACGAATTAAATAGGGACCCACAACCAAATATTAGTGCTGGTCCTGTTGAGAATGACCTTTATCATTGGCAAGCGTCAATTATCGGTCCCGTAAGTATTATTGGTTGAATCAAAAACCTGTATGTCAATTTCATGTAATATTTTACAAATAAACGAAAATCAGCTAATTCGATCCAACTTACTTTTCATGATACTAAAATGTTAATTAGACAGACTCCCCATACTCAGGTGGTGTATTTTTCCTTACGATTCACTTTCCTACGAATTATCCATTTAATCCACCAAAGGTAAAATTTATTTATACAGTTAGAATTTTGAAAATTTCGTGTGAAACGAGTGTATAATTTAATTACGTAGTTATTTATTTATTTGATATTTTGTAAATATAGGTGACCTTTACAACAAGAATCTATCATCCAAATATTGATAAAAGTGGAAATATATGTTTGGATATTCTAAAAGAAAATTGGTCACCAGCATTTACTGTTTCAAAAAGTAAGTACTGTAAAAAATTGTTGTAAAAAATTGTTATAATGCTTTTATGAAAAAATTTTAATCAAATCTTTGATTTTTTTTTTTCAAGTTCTCTTGTCAATTTTATCAATTTTCACAGATCCAAATCCAGGTATATATATTATCGGTATCTAAATCTATCTTTTAGATTTCAACTATTTATAATAATATATTTTTTAAATATTAGATGATCCACTTGTTCATGACATTGCTAAAGTGTATAAGAATGATCGTACTCGTTACGAAACTACTGTTCGGCAATGGACTCGCAAATATGCTAGTAGTAAGTATAACTAATTATACGATCTTTTATTTTGTTTATAATTTTATTATTGATTATATTTACTATGGAATTTCTTTTTTCCTACTATTAGTGTAAACTATTAGATCTTTCCGTCTAAATTCTATATATTTTACGATAAAAATTAAAATTTAAACAAAAAATGTTAATGAAAGTATGAAATTCAACTTATAAAATGAAAAATAAAGTAAGAGATTTTATGTTCCATGTTAGTCCAAATTATTGTCGTAATTAATTGATAATTATTTTATTTAAATTCCTTGCTAAATTAAAATTGATTAAATTGTTTCCGTATAAAATAATGACCCGAAAAATATATAAAATAAAAGGGTCAGACATTCAGACGAAATTGCGTACAACGAATCATACCATTTAATATGTGTCTAAAGCGGGCAGATTTTGCCTCCGGAATTACGGCATTAAGAAATTACGAAGTGACAAATAATTGCGCGACAAATAGGTTTTACTAACCGAAAAAATTCAAAGTCCTCTGAATACTTAATAAAAATGGAGAGTAGAGGGTGTGATGCGGGTGAATATTTACTAAGATCACGGGATTTTTCCCGCTTTAGACATTCCACATTTTTAGTAACTGGCCGAAATTATCATAATTCCAGCCTTGAAAAAAAATACGTACAGCCGATAGTAAATTGTATATTTGAACGTAAAAGTGAATAAAAAAATAATAAATTTTGGTATATTCGTATATGCACTAATAATCTCACGTAGTACAAGCTTCAAATGCATATTGTACAGTATTTAATAGTATCTCAATGATATTTATCCGTTGCTGTACAGTATTCAATGAATATACAGTACAATAATGAATTTGTTTATCTTTTATTTTATTTATAAATTATTATTTAAATTACATGGTCATTATATAGTAATAATAAATGTTTCGATTTCTTCAATACTATAAATTGTATCTGTTCTTAAATCATCATCATAATTACGACTACAATTATGAACTATACAATGATTTTCTGTCATAAAAAATGAATTATAACCAAAATTAAATCCATGATAAGGAAAATCGTATATAGCCTTATCATAATTTCTCACACGACTTATTTTCATATTTTGAGTATCTTCATCATTTTCAAATGAAAAAATAAAGTTATTTGATGAATGATAAAATCGTTGATCACCGCTATAAATACGTAAATGACTATCTCCAATTGAGTTAAATCCAATAGAACTGTATCCACCAAATATTTTATTTGAATAATTAACTTTAATTAAAACTAAACTTTCTACTTGACCTTTACATTTATTTTTAAATGATTCATTACTAAAACCATCAATACTACCACGATAAATAAGATTTAAATTGTAACGTGAAGTCCAGAAATCTTTATTAATCCATCCAATAATTCTTCTTATAAGTTTAGATTTGATAATCTTTGAATCAAATTTTTCTATTTTTCTAGGGGGTAATATTATTTTTGGTATAGTAACTTTATTATAAAATTCTTCAATTTCTTCATAAATTTGATTAGGAATTATATCCTTATATGGTCTGACTTTATCATTAAAGTCAGCAAAAGTAATATTCGTAAATCGAATGAGAGGAATAAATTCATTCAACGTTTCCTTTAATGCTTCATAATCCTCTTTATTCCATCTGTTTCTGTCACAATTCAAACTTCTCAAACCGGAAGTTTGTTCTATACCCCATATAATTAAGTAATTCCAAACAACAATTTCTTTAACCAATAAGTCTTCTCGTTTAAGTAGGTCATAATACATATCTCTCTCTAATGAGGGAAAGCTGATTGAAGTAATTATTAACTCTGGATCGAAATAACTGGTTTCAAAACAATAATTTTGTAGAAACTCGCAATTTGCAAGTTTACGTACAGTACAAAAGACAAGAACGAAATCTTTATGAATCCAATTATATCGTTCTTTAGTTAAGTATTTTCGTAAATAATCATATAATTCTTCAAGAAGCAATTCATCAGATGCGACTAAAAGTTTAAGAATATCATTCAGTTGTTCTGTCAAGTTTAGCTCACCTGAGTAAATATATCTAAAATATACATAGAAATGAATTTTATATACAAATTTAATTTATGAAGTCACCAAATAAATTAAATATCTTTACCTTAAAATCATGTCAAAAATATTTGGAGTAATATTTGGTTTATTAAAAATGATCTTATCATTTTCCTTTTTAACCCAAGATGATGAAAGAGCACTTTCGAAATAAGGAGAACGAGCACGTAAAATTACTGAATGTGCACGAAATTTTCTTATATTTTCGTTTTCACCAACTTGAATAAGAGTATCATAGTAATCATCATTATTATTCAAGATTAGGGGATATTTTTGTGGAAATTTTGAATTGAATAATGGAGCCATTTTTTTTAAAGAATGAAAATGAAAAAATCAATGAAATGATTTTTTATTTTTTTTTTATTTATAATAAAAAATTTGGATCATTAATCGGGAAATAAACAATTGAATAATTGTTTATCAAATTTTGTTGGCTTTTGTCGCTTAATTATGTATTAGTTTATATCCTGCTTGAGATAAGATCAGCATAGCGTTTTATAAATAAGTTATTATAGGCGACGCCATTTATCTGCATAATAACTAATTTCTATTATCTGTTATGTATCAGTTATTTCACTCCTTGTGAAAATCATGATATTTCACATTTGGTTCCGACTATAAAACTTTTTATTAACTGTACCTAATAATGATAAACTTATCATTCTAATATATTGATAAATTTTTTTATCCAATATTGATAAACTTTCATCCATCTTTTTTAAACATTATCCGTGAGAATATCATGAATTATTATTATAAACTGTGTGATAATATATAGATTATTCACATTAATATGTTTATCTTTATCTGTTATTTTATTTATAAATTTTTATTTAATTTACATGATCATTATTTAGTTATAATAAAAGTTTCAATTTCCTCAATATTACAAAGTGTTTCTGTTTTTAAATTATTTTCATATAAATCACGACCATCGTTATTGGCTGTAGAAGAATTTTTTATATAAAAAATGAATTACAATTTACAACCAAAATTAAATCCATTGTGAGGATGATCGAATGTAACCTTATCATAATTTATCACACGACTTATTTTCATATTTTGAGTAACTTCATCGTTTTCAAATGAAAAAATGAAGTTATCTGGTTATCTGATGAATTATAAAATCGTAGATAATCGCCATAAATACGTAAAAGACTATCTCCAATCGAGTTAAATCCAATAGAACTGTATCCGCCAAATATTTTATCTGAATAATTAATTTTAAATAAACTAAACTTTCTAGTTGACCTTTACATTTATTTTTAAATGTTTTGTTACTAATACCATCAATACTACCACGATACTGAACTAAGGACACGAAGAATACTGAAAGAATACTGAAATAGGTAGGAAAATAATCATGTAAATCTTTCCTTTTTGGACAATTTTCGATAATGTTGGCCAGAATTTTTATTTCCTGTTTTAGTATCTGACTGATACTATCATAGTTCCGGCCCTGAAAAAATGCGTACAGCCAATAGTAAATTTTTTTTTTACCTATTTTAATATTTTTCTGGGTTCTCTTTAACTTGCGACATGAAATCCAAACTCGCCTTATTAATCCATTCAATAAATCTTATAAGTTTATTAGATTTGATAATCTTCGAGTCAAATTTTCCCATTCTTCTAGGTGGTGGCGTAATACCTTTATTATAAAATTCTTCAATTTTTTCATAAATTTGATTAGGAATTATATCCTTATATGTTTTGATTTTATTATTACAATCATCAAAAGTAATATTCGTAAATCGAATGAGAGGAATAAATTCATTTAACGTTTTCTTTAATGCTTCATAATCTCATTATTCCACTTGTTTATGTCACAATTCAAACTTCCCAAACCAGAAGTTTGTTTTATATACATTATTAAAGACGAGATCTTTTTGAATCCAATTATATAGTTCTTTATTTTAAGTATTGTAATATTTAAATAATTCTTCAAGCAATTCATCAGATGCTTAAGAATATCACTTAGTTGCTTTATCAAATCTATTTTACCTGTGTAAATATATCTTAAATATATTAAGCGACATGTGAATATGGCACAACAACAAAAATCACATAATGTCTGTTTCTTGAATTCAACAGAATTATATATCTATGATATACTGAAAATATTTGACTGGGCCGGAAGTTGGCTCAATTTTAGAAAATTTGGTAAAAGTAGTTTCTTTTGAGGTCAAGAGGCTATACAAGTATCAATTAGTAAAAGCGATGATCTTCCTAGTCTTGACGAGTTCTTTTGTAACAGCGATACACAATAATGAAAGGTTAAATCTACGTTATGCCTACACTTCCGTTCCAAGATCTGAGACTATAGACACGTGGACAATGATCAAAGTACCAGGATATAATGGACCAGCGAATGACATAATGGAGATTTAGGTTCGTTAAAGATGGATGTTCAGTTTATTTACGGAAAACATCTTTGGATCAATAATGAGCAACATTTTTGGGCTATTTTTAAATCGGACGAGAGAGTACAAAGGGCACATGATCTTTCAATGAGAGAGGGTGTAGAAAATGGTTTGGAAATTCTGTCTGAATTTCCAAAGATAAGACACAAGGTGAAGACAGATAAAAGCAATCTGATTTCTACGAATCCTAAACAGCTGGTGATAAAGGAGAAGAATAAGGGGAGAGGGGGGGGCGAGTAGAAGTTCAACCAACGTCGACGATGTTAGATACTATTTCAACTGATGACGTGGAAAAGGTAGAAACCACCGAAGTGGTTGACATAGTCAGTAAATTTCGTCATGGAGTTTTGAACGCTGAAGCTGAGGACTTTATACCACAACCTCACCCAGAACTAAAAAAAGACAATTTGGAACCTGAAAAAGTTGTGGAAATTATTAAAGATAGTCGATCAACGAAAATTGAATTGGATAGAATGATTAGGGTGGAGGCGTCGACGTCTAGTTCATCTAGTGGGAATCAAAATACTCCGCAAGAACTTTCCAATGATCTTATAATGAAATTAACGCGCATTGTGAGGACAATCTTCGAAAAGAATCTGAAGTGAACCGCCCGGAAAACGCGCTAATTTAACAGTTACAGAGGGAGAAAGAAAATTCCAGTTATATAACAATTGGAATTATAAGAGAAACTAATTTGCTCAGGATAAACGGCTGATGTTTTAGATTAAATATTAACTTTATCTTTATGTTACGATTCAGGTTTATACTTTAACAAATAGATAAGGTTACACGGACAAGTGGAGAAATTTTGGACCGCTTAATTTTACATTTTGTTGTGAATAGGTTTACTCGAACGTTTCTAATAGTTTAGTTGTATTCCTGATTATTATTTTTAGTTTATATATATTTAGTTTAGACGCCTAAGTATTTATTGTTTTATTAGGATAGATTTATTAGATAGATTACATTTTAGGATAGGATAGGATTAGTTAGTTATAGAGATAAATTTACTTTTATGTAATTTGTTTCTAGATATTTTATCATATCATGCAATCTGTCTACAGATTTGACTAATAAAATAAACGCGTTACTAACTATAAAAAAAAATAAAAAAAAAATATCTTAAATATAAATAAATATAAAAATAAATTCAAAAATATTACTTTCAATAAATAATTAATTTTTAATTGGGCCAACAAAATATAAGACAATAAAAAAATATTTTTACCTTAAAACCATGTCAAAAATATTTCGGTTTATTAAAAATGATCATATCATTTTCTTTTTCAGCCCAAGAGGATGAGAGAGCACCCTCGAAATAAGGAGAACGACGTAAATTAAGAATGAGAATGATAATCAATGAACAGTTTTTAACAAAAAATTGGTAAACAGGAAATAAATATTGTTAGACCAAATAAATGTTTTTGTCAATATCAGCTATTATGCCGGATATCATGATTTTCATGGCTTAGCCATGAAAATCATGATATTCCACAGCTCATGAAATAACTATTACTTATCTGATGAATGACAAAATCGGTCACCATCATTACTAATGCGTAAATGACTATCTTCAATTGAGTTTAACCCAATAGAACTGTATCCTCCAAAGATCTTTTTTGAATAATTAGCTTTAATCAAAACTAAACTTTCTACTTGACCTTTACATTTATTTCTAAATGATTTGTTACTAATACCATCAATACTACCACGATAAATAAGATTAAACTTATAACGTGAAATCCAGAAATCTTCTTTATTTATCCATTTAAGAATTATTTTTGCGAGTTTTGGTTTGATAATCTTTGAATCAAATTTTTCTATTCTAGGTGGTAATATTATTTTTGGTGTAGTACCTTTATTATAAAATTCTTTAATTTCTTTATAAATTTGATGGGAAATTATATCCTTATATGGTTCGATTTTATCATTAAAATCATCAGAAATAATATTCGTAAATCGAATAAGAGGAATAAATTCATTCAACGTTTCCTTTAATGCTTCATAATGCTCTTTATTCCATTTGTTTCCGTCACGATTCAGTTTTCCCAAACCAGGAGTTTGTTCTATACCCCATATAATTAAGTGATCCCAAACAACAATTTCCTTAATTTGTGTTAAGACTTCACTTTTAAAAAAATGATAACACATATCTCTGTCTAACGAGGGAAATCTATCTGAAGCTATTAATGACAATGGATGGATAAAACAAATAGTTTTAAAACAATAATATTGTAGAAACTCGCAATTTGCATGCTTATGTACAGTATCAAAGACAAGAATAAGATCTCTAAGAACCCAATTATGTCGTTGTTCAGTTAAGTAATCTCGTAAATATGCAAATAATTCTTCAAGAAGTAACTCATCAGATGCGAATAAAAGTTTAAGAGTATCACTCAGTTGTTCTGTCAAGTCTAGCTCACCTGAGTAAATATATCTAAAATATATATAGAAATGAATTTATATACAAATTAAATTTATGAAACCACCAAATAAATTAAATATTTTTACCTTAAAATCATGTCAAAAATATTTGGAGCAATATTTGGTTTATTAAAAATGATCATATCGTTTTCTTTTTTAGCCCAAGAGGATGAAAGAGCACCTTCGAAATAAGGAGAACGAGCACGTAAAATTACTGAATTTGCACGAAATTTTCTTATATTTTCGTTTTCACCAACTTGAATAAGAGTATCATAATTATCATTATTATTTAAGATTAGGGGAAAATTTTGCGAAAATTTTGAATTGAAAAATGAAGCCATTTTTTAAAGAATGAATTTTTATTTTTTTTTTATTTATAAATAAAAAAATTTGGGTCATTAAACAGGGAAATAATCATTGTTGATCAAATGCTTTTGTCGCTTTTGTTTAATTATGTATTAGCCTAAATAAGCTAATTATGCATTTTCACGGCGTAGCCATGAAAATCATGATATTCTTCGTGAAATAACTTATTTGTATAACATTTAGTAGTAACATTTGCTTGCTCAAAATCAATGATGGAGTTGTTCAATCCAAGCCCATCCGAAAATGTTTACCAATTGAATAAGTAATACTCAAATCGAAATAGCGGAAGTCACGTGACTCCGGATCTGTGATACTTTTTGAGGAATCTATTTTTGTCTAATAAATAAGTTTTCTCCTATGTGACATAAAATAAAATCTAATAAATAAGTTTTTCAAAACATCCACGTTCCAGACTCAGACCGTCCTATCACGTTCAACGCTTCTGTAGTAGGCTATTTAGACGATACTAATTGGTTTTCAACTAACATCGATAATCTCAACAAGAATTTAAAAATCGCTAATAGTTTTTATGAATTAGCCAACATCAGCATCAACCACAACAAATAAGAGATTTTGACAAACGATCAAAAATTCTGTAACAAATATGTCAATATTGAAAATTACTCACAACAAGACTATTTCTATTAAAACAACCTCCCGTTCTACATCAACACGTATGTTAGGAATTATATTGACGCGTTTAACAAATGGTCCAACTATTAATAAACTACGACTGATAGTTAGATATTATGCGAACATCATGAGGAACAAACGTATACACATGATCACTTAATATATATTATCAACAAAGTGATTATAGCAAAACTTGAATACAATCAACCAATTCACTATCCTATATGAAAGTAAATGCGAATCTATATTGACACCCTTAAAAAAATTATCAAAAATCACTTAAATTTACCTCTCTCCACCCACAATAACATTATTTACAACAGAATTTTCTTTTATATCACAAGTTTTTTAATAACCAATTCTATGCACATTGCGCTACAATTAATTTATTATTCACCAGGCCAACAATCCTGATCTAGCTAAACTCGCCTCTTGGTGTAGACATAGACAAATATTCTATGATCAGCTTGTCTTTACCGATGGATGTTTCTTAGAAAACTGGGACACCCTTCGGAAAAAACCAACTATCACTTTTAATCAACGCAAACTCAAATGGTTTAAAGACGAAGAAGATAACTCCACTATCTCGGAACACAGTCATCATTTAATTAATCCGTTAATAACTCCACCTTATACAAGTATAGGTTATTCTACACCCAAAATTTGCTCAAATACATATTACCGTGCAAAAAATGAATGGACCTTTATCTCATCACCCAATACTAATGATGTTATTAATGGAAAAACTTTAGAACAAACTAACATACAGGACGCAATGTCGATTACTTATATGACACACTATGTGCCTTATTGTACTCTTCAGGACCAACTTCAACACAACACTTCCCATTCACGACTTAGTGTTTACGCCCATGCAATGGATGCCAATTGCACATGCCTTACCATCGTGATTTACGCCCAAAATGTGGAATATGAATATTACCTCCAAACTTTGCAAATTTTTGGTACACGGACCCTGCTTCCAATTACCACCTTGATATTACAATTTACCTAAAGATAGTATTTTCCCTGTAGACCACCTATACACTTTACGAACACAAGCATATAACATTTATCGTTTACAGGCAGCAGCGAGTAACCTTTTATGTAACACTTCCCTCGTGTTGCCCATCAAAATGATGGTACTTCAACTGACACCAACATACCACTCTCCAATATATCGAAATGCCTCCTGGGCAACAAAACTAACAGAAACCAAATTGTAGAACTTCCAAACTTCTTCTTATAAATAAACTTATCAGGATCAAACAAGACATTCGTGATCATATGTCTTTAACTTTTTACACAGAGGGATCACTCCACCCTCCAATAGATAATGATGCTACTCTCAGCTCAACCACACAAATGGGTTTGGATGGATCCTCTTACTTAATACTTCAAGCTCACCTCGTGATGAATTAAATCTTAATAATATCCCACCTATTTCTTTTCATGGCAATACTTGCCTTACACCATCTTATACTAAAACAGAATGTTTTGCTATTTTAACAGCTATTTTATGTTGCCCAAGAAATTGTACCATTGACATTTTTACAGATTCCGCTAATGTTATTTGTACATATGACAAAGTCATGAGTCCGCACACGTAAACATGACGCTTACTGAAAATCAACAACCACCACATTTGGAGATCAATCAAACACCTGATCCTACAACAAAATCTCTCAATCAAATTCCACAAAGTTAAAGCACACTCTGGGAATTTATATAACGATCTGGCAGACACAGAAGCCAAGAAAGGCCTTACTACACCTTCTATACATCTCAACCTAAATTTGTACCAGTGCAACTATGATACATTTATGGGACACATTAGGTCCGATTGATCAGGATATCAGAAAATTCGTGTGTAATATTAGCGAAGCTAGGACCTTCGACCACTTTACACAAACGAAAAATCCAACAACTCACCAAACGATTTGACTTAAACAAAATTCATTGGCCATCAACACAAGCTTGGTGTCACCACAACATCACCAACGATATCTGTAGCTCACAGAAATCTAAAATTGATGCTTTTAAATCAAATGTTTGAATCACATACTGCTTTGTGGTGACATTCTTTCACATTATTATCCAGATTTATACTCCAATTTAGAAAGGCCTTTATAATGTCCAATTTGCCACTCAGCTGAGGATACTAATGAATATCTGGGTTTTTGTGCAGAGTCTATTCCACTTATTACTTCAATTCTATAGGATATGAAAGAATTCCTCATTAACAAAGTCACCTGATACGCCAACAACTGACGTAATACTTATTTCGTCTGCTTTGAGGTCTACCTCTTTTTCAAATACTGATCACTTAAGACCACGAATTTTGTCTTATATTACATCAATATATTCTCCAATCGATTTACGATTTTATTCACTTTTATACCAGCAAATCTTCTATATCCAACACAGTTTTGTTGAATTTATAGACCTTCTGCAATTGACATGATACCATAATGTATGGATTAAATATACTTCAGCGTGGAAATCCTGGGACAAAATCCAAGGGTATAACCAGAAAACAGAAGACAACTTATCGTTCAAAGAAACGCAAATTGCGGTCACGTGCCTTGCCACGATTGCAAATACTTTCCATCATCCACGATCGATTTGATCAAGTTTGGCGCAACAAAATCATATCAACCTAATAACATTTATAATGATTCCATTTGACTTGCAGGGTTTCAATTACCTAAACAGCAGGACCACTTTGTACTGAGATGGATCCATATACAATATATAATTATTTACATGCTAATGGATGATCTTCTTATGTCCACACATATTCACATTTTGACAAATTTTATATAGATCATTTTTCTTTTTTAACTTATTTTTTATCTTTTATATCTAATTTTAGTATAGTTTTATCTCCTTTATCTTTCTATGGGAATGGGATTTGAACATGGTTGCGCCTAAGTGTTCAGGCTTAACATAGGCAGAGCGACTTCTGCGAGTTCAGGAGTTAGGTTTACTTGCTAGTACGTAGTTTAGTTTAGTATTTTTATACTTGCAACCATCAATGTCTGTATCCTCAGTTCTTGTCTCATATTTTTAAGAATGAAAAATAAAAATAAATCTACAAGCATGGTTTACTCGATCAAAATATTTTTAAGACAAATTGATCAAAACTGAGGTTAGCCAAAATCATCATAGTGCAGGCTGAATTGACTTTTCTTTGTAAAATCGCGAGTATGCATAAAATTCTTTTTATATTTTCATTCTTAGGCTTATAATATTATATTCATCTGAATCATTTAAAATTAAGGAAATGATTCAAGGTTTAGTGAGATTCTGGCTAAGGAGATATCGCCCAAGTATTTGGAATTAAAATCGATTTTCAAAGAGGAAGGAAAAGAAATGGATTGGGAGAGCATCGTGATGCAAGCGACGGTTAGCTTGGATGATTACGAACTTTTAGATGGGACCCTGGAAGGTAGCCCAGCAGGAGAGCAGGATAAATTAGATCCTTTGAGATGCAAAATACAAGAAGAGATCATCACAAAGTGCGAAAAACACGAGGTGATCTGGATGTATAACAAACTCAATAAGGATTTTGAGTCGCAGGTAAAGGATGAGAATCGAGAAGTGGATTTGCGAAATAGGAATGAGAAGAGAGGACAGAAAAGTCCACAGGAACAAGAAGTCCGTAAGAAAAGAGGAGTAGAAGCGCCATTAAAGGAATAAGGGAGGAGTTTAGATAGGATCATAGTTAAAGTCACATGATATCACGTAAAAAATTAATCTTCTAACAAAAAATTTGTATCCCTATACTCTTGTTCTTTTTTCTTTGTTTTGTTTTTTCATTTTGTCTCCCGTAAGCAGGACGGATCGTTACATGGAAGGGCAGTGCAAATACGACTTTCAGCCTCGATTAGGATGCTTATAAAATGGGATAAAATGGATATTTAATTGGATTTAGGATAGTTTTAGTATCAGTAGTTTTTGGTTTAGTGTTAGTTGCGGATTTTTTTCTTTATATATTTTTATTTCGTTATTTTAGGTACATAATTACATAGATTTTAGTATATTTAGTTTAGCTAACCTTGGTTCGAGAAATGGGTTATATAGAATACTGTAAGTTTATTACTTTATTTTATAGGTATTTATGTAATTATGTCATTATTTTATTTTATAACAAACATAATAAATGAATGCGTTACCTTAAAAAAAAAAAAAAAAAAAAAAATAAGAAAAAAAAATTTGAAAATAAAAAAAAAAAAAAAAAAAAAAAAAATTAAGGAAATGAAATTTGAAGTTAGAAAGAGAAAAATAAAGTTTCTTTAAGTAAAAATGAAGGAGGTACAAGCCAACAAAATTAACGATGATTTATTTGTTTAAATATACAAATAGATTTATTGTAAATCTAACTAGGAAATGGAAACCGTTATCAAATCTGAAGCGTAGTTATCATTGAATATCAATATGTGCCAGACGGACAAGCAGGACATTTGTGAAACTGATACGAATTGTATATTTACACTTTGGACTAATAAATAAATAGTAGTTCACTAAAATATATCAATATTTATTTATTTAGTAATTTCAAATTGCATAATTGCATAGAAAATTGTGCAACAATAAAACTATTATTTAATAATAAATGTTTCAATTTCTTCAATATCATAAATTTATTCTGTATTTATATTATCTTCATAATAATGGTGATGATTAAAAGCTTGTAAGTGTTGACAATTGTTCATATATAATGAATTAAAACCAAAATCAAATCCAGTAGTGGAATGATTATATATAGCTTTGTCGTATTTTATCACATGACTTATTTTCATATTTTGAGTATCTTCATCATTTTCAAATGAAAAGATAAAGTTATCTGATGAATAATAAAATCGTCGACTACTATTATGAATATGTAAAAGACTGTCTCCAATTGAGTTAAACCCAATAGAACTGTATCCGCCAAATATTCTATTTGTTTATTTAACTTTAACTAGAACTAAACTTTCTACTTGGCCCTTATATTTATTTTTAAATGATTCGGTACTAATACCATCAATACTACCACGATAAATAAGATTGAATTTATAATATGAAGACCAGAAATCTTCTTTATTAATCCATTTAAGAATTATTTTTGTGAGTTTTGGTTTAATAATCTTTGAATCAACATTTCCTATTCTAGGTGGTAATATTGTTATTTTTGGAGAGGCACCTTTATTATAAAATTCTTCAAATTCTTCATAAATTTGATTAGGAAAAATATCTTTATATGGTTTGATTTTATTATTAAAATCATCAGAAGTAATATCCACAAATCAAATTAGAGAAATAAATTGATACAACGTTTCATTTAATGCTTCATAATCCCCATTGCTCCATTTATTTCTGTCACAATTCTCACTTCCTAAACCTGGAGTTTGCTCAATGCCCATCTAATTAAATGATCCCAAATAACAATTTCTTTAATCAGTAAGTCTTCTCGTTCAAGTAGTTCATAAAAATATCTTTATCTAATGAGAGAAAGTTATCTGAAGTAATCAATTGCTCTGGGTTAAGGCAAATTATATCAAAACAATATTCTTGTAAAGTTTTGCAACTTGTAAGTTTACATGCAGTATTAAGAATAAGAACAAAATTTTTTTGAATCCAATTTTGGTGATGTTTGATCAAGTAGTCTCGTAAATATTCGACCAATTCTTCAAGAAGTAGCTCATCAGATGCAATTAAAAGTTTAAGAATATCTTCACCCGGTTGTTCTGTCAGGTCAAGTTTAGCTGAATAAATATATCTAAATATGTATAGAATAAATTTATGTAATATTTTTTTTCAATTGATAATTAATTTAATTTATGAAGCTACTAAATAAATTAAATATTTTACCTTAAAATCATGTCAAAGATATTTGGAGTAATATTTGGCTTATGGGAGATGATCATATCATTTTTCTTTGTAATCCAAGTGGATGCCTTTAAAATAAGGAGAACGAGCACGTAAGATTACTGAATGTGCACGAAATTCTTTTGTATTTTCGTTTTCTCCAACTTTAATGATAACATTATAATCATCAGCATCATCTAAGATTAAGGAAAGACTTTCGAAAAATTGGAATAGAAAAATGAAATCATTTTACGAATGAAATAAAAAGTACAAGGTACAAGTTAACTCACAGATAATCTTTTGTTGGGCGTTTTTTACAAAAGTAGTTATTTTTGT
>JADRCO010001246.1:0-20967 GCA_021464525.1 Rhizophagus sp. LPA8_4_AMF | reverse complement strand
AGATTTTTTATTAGGAATCCTTAAGAGTCCTATAATTTATAGAATCCTAAAATATCCCAATGTCAGACAACTTCCCGACAGGACATTTTCCCGACAGCCTAATCCCGGCCATTTGTTCACGTGTTAGTGCATAACTCTGCATAACTCTGGCCAAACTTGTCAGGCAAATATCCTGTTGGGAAATCGTGCGTTGGAAAATCGTGGTGTAACCAAATATCCTTAAGATTTGTTAAAGGATTTTTAAAGAATCCATAAAATACTGGATCTCTAAGGATTCCATAGCAATTTATGGAATCTTTAGGGATCCATGCTTCAAAAAAATTACTGATGTAACTAATTTTTAAAAAAGATAAAATTTATATATAGCAATCAAAGAATTTTTGTCAACGACTATAATTTCATTATGATTATCATGATCGATTAAATTTTTGGACATAGTTTTCAACGAAGTGGCATAGATAGGGTATTTCTTATCTCATTCTGGCTCTTTGAGCTGGTGCAAAGCACCTGAGTGTGTTGTTTCTGGGACCAGTGGTAAGGTATTATTGATTATGTTAGTTCTAATATAAACGACAAGATTTATAGTAATCTGTTGTACATAATGAGCTTGCTTTCACAGAACAATGGATTACTATTTTTTATACGCCTTTAACTATGATTAACTATAATCTAATACTAGAAAACATATAAACCATATTAACGTAATAAAAAGATCGCATTGTATAAAATAAAAAGTTGAAAAAAGATAACCTCACAAAATACTTGATAAAGTACGCCTACATCTTTTCATTCATTTGTATTAAAAAAATGGGGTAAACATCGTTAAATGATGGAATACAACTAGCTATTTTTACCTAAGGCTTCAATTCTTTTTAATATATAATATATAAATCATTGCCTTTTATTTTGACTAAGATGAAGGTTTGATTTTCTGATTAAAAAGTTAGATTATAGTATCTGCAGTAATACTTCTGTCTTCACTTTCATTAGTAACCTCTTCAGCCAAGTTTTCCATTACGAGGGCATCTTTATGAGCGTCATACATTTTTTTAATTTTGTTAAAAAAAATACAATAGTATTTAAGTTTGACCAATTTGTAGCCAATTGGCTTTCTTCACCCATATTTAGGCCTGCATTAAAAAATAGTAAATTATTATAACTGGACGCAAAAAGCATATTTTGACTTGTGAAACAAGGCATGGAATTATCATTTTATGCTGAACAAGTAGCCATACTTACTTTTAAAACTGTCAGTCAATCTTTGAATACCTTCACATATCTGAGTTTGAGTTTGGTCTTGAACTTGAGCTTGAACTTGAATTAATGCCTTCAACTCTTTTATCTCATCCTCTAAGGCAGGTATTTTTTTCACATCTTCGCCATAAAAACTTGGATATTATCCTTTCTGATAACTTTTTCAACTATATCAGAGACAAGTTTCTCATCTCCTAATTTTACAGGATTCACTACTTCTGCTGGAACCTTTTGAATCCTGCAATATTGTCAGGTGGAAGAGATACTTTCCATATTTTAAGTTTGTTAACGTCAATCTTATCACGAATGAACTTTCCTTTTCTAACAGGATAACTTTCTTAAGAAGAACAATCGTATCAGTTTTGTCAGCTGTAACATAAAATGGATCCCCTACGCCTTGAAGAAAATACAAAAGAGTAGCCTCAGACATTTTTGCTATTAGTTAATGCCTAGATCTAATCTTCTCATATTTATACTTCAAATTTTCATATTATCTCTTTCCTATATTCTCTAGGCGTTGCTAGTATAATATCTAACTTGTTTATAATGCACACAAAAGATGACTTGTCATTCATTACCTACTGTTTTACTTACAAGTAGTATTATTGTCCACTAAAACATCAAATAAAGAATCCATATCAAAAATATTTTTGGGCGTGAGCTTTGTTCAGTTTCACTAGCCCAGTCTTTGACTGAAATTTTTATGTGGCGCATTCTATTGACAAAGAATATAATTTGTGATGGAATTTTCAAAGGATAAAGAAGAGTTTGCATTTATTGTCTGATTACATTTCTGGAGAGAGAAATACCCTTAGGGCATTTCAAAGAGCCAAGCAAGCATTTTGTTTTAATCAAAAAATTTGATCCTTAACGGTAATAATCTTAGCTAATAAAATAGTTATACTAGTTAATTCTATAATGTTTGACATCTAAAGAATGGAACAATCACTTGGAAAGTAATACTTGAATATATTACATGATAAATAACTACATGATCATTTGTTTCACAGGCATGTTCTCTTTGAGCCATTTGCAACTGTCTATATTGAGAACTAAAACACGATGTACCATGTGACTATACTGTAACTTTGTCTATTGAGGTGTAAAAATCTAACAATTTATCTCCCAGAAGATTCTTATAAGAGTAATTGTAATAAGAACAATTGTCATATATAATTTCGTAACGTTGTTAAAAAAATAACTTGATATTAATTAGTAACATAAAAATACAAACCTATTGTTAACAATTAATAAACAGACTAACAATTAACAAATAGACCATATATTATCTCTGTATAGCATCTAAATATTCTTCTAGGATTTCAAAAGAGTATCTCTCCAGAAAATTAATTGTACTTCATTGTGCCCACCTCAAAAATCTCTTTTACACATCAGAACAAATTAGGAAGTAATAATCTATATAATCTGATCCAAGAAGGATCCTACGCATATGTTTTTGAATACTAAAATCTGATAATTTATATCTGATAGCAGAATGAACTCAATCCTATCACTTCCACTCTTTCATGCTATGTTTAATGTTCTAATGTTTGGAATAACTAGTCGTTCAGTTGATTTAATAATCATGAGTAACTACAATGAAGTTGTTGTGCCAATGTCTGTATCCCAAATCAGTTTATTCCATACAGAAGAGTGTATTTATTTCACAGTCAAAACTTTGATAACATTCTAGTTTCTTTCTGCATTGCCAACATCTTGGTCGAACTACTGCATGCTTCTTGTTTTTATCCACTGCAACTGAGATATATTTCTTGGGAAAAATCACCTCTCAGGAAGTCCACAGTGCCCAGAAACATTGTTAATATTCATTATTACAGTTACCTTATCTTAACAATTAATAACATTAGCTTTATTGTTAACTTCATATACATACTGTAAATAGATTCTTGATCTTGACTTTACTCACAGTTGCTTATTTAACAAAAGTGAAAATATTTTCAAATAGACCTCTAAATATTAAAAAAATTGTACAGAGATAGAGTAAGTCTTAGTTGTTATCTAGATAAAAGTTATAGATTATTGAATCACATACAAACGCTACAACATAATAACAGGTAATATATTATAAAATTCTTCTAGTCGAACTAAATATTACAAGCAACTATATCTATCATGAGACCAAGAATGTTAACGGACAAGGTCATGAAGTCTTAGCCAAGAGTGATTAGTCCTGTGATTATTGTTTGTTTTTAAAAAATAGTTATCTTAATCTGAAATTTTTATTCCAAAATAATTTATTGATATATGCAGTCGATATCTGCAAAAGTCACATGATTTTACTTAACTTTGAATACAAACTGAAAATTTGATCTTTTACATAAAGTAATATTAAAGTATGCATTTACCAATAAAAAAAAGAGTTACTGTTTTGCAAAAAAAACCACATTAGTCAAATACGGTTAACCGTATGACCAAAAAAATTGCGTAATAGTAATTTTCCTTTTTTAATAAATACTTGATAATTACTCATGAGAAATTAAATTTTCAAATTTTCATTTTTTACTGATGATAATTTTTTGAAGTCATATCATACATCATAACAAAAGCCATCGAGTCTATTTTATTAGTCATTATGTATTCATATTTCAGAAAGTATATATACTTTCAAGCTTTCATAGACTCTAAAAAATAAAAAACATTTGATATCCATTAAGATGTTTAACATTATCTGTGCTAACCTTACTCAAAACATGCGTTTCACTAAATTTCCTGGTACGTCTTCTATATAATTGTATTTTATTATAATTTCATAATGTTTATTTTTCATTTTCTATTTAGGATTTAGAAGAAACATTAACTCCAACACCGCAACAGGCTTTTTCACGTCATTTAATGGTACGTTTCTTAATATAACTTTTTATTTGTTATCTATTGTATCTTTATTTATAATATATTTGTCTGTTTAGAATCAACATCTGAAAATATCACTCAGGAAAACGATATCCTTAAATCTCCTATGTGGGATCAGAATGTTAGTTTTACGTTAAAGGAATGCGTCCTTTATGATATCAACAAACGACGAAGTGACTACCTAGATTATAGAATCTCCCAAACTGAGAACAAGATCTATTTAACTTTAATGCAGACAGAGAACAAGCTCCATTCCACAGCAATGCGAACAGAGAACAAATTACTTTTAATTGTCCTTGGCAGCACTGCATCAATCATTTCTAGCATCATCGCTACTAATTATCTTAGCAGTTTCAAGACAGTTGATAGTAATTATAATAAGAAAAGAATCGAGGCAGTCAATAATAATAATAATAACGTACAACAAAGTGTCGAAGATGTCATGAGAGGAATGATACCTTAACAAAATGAGTTTGAAATTTCAACTTTTATGGCAAATATACTTGTTATCAAAATTTTCAAACTTCTATGTATTGCTTTGTTTACGACTTTACTTTTATAAAAAATGCAATTGCTTATTTTTTTAGATAGATTTTTTATTCACAAATTATTGAATTGAATTATTACTTTTAATTACTTTTACAAAATAATATAATCCGCAATAGCTTATTTTAAATAAATTTTTTATTTGCAATTTTCTTCTCCAAAAAAAATGTAATAAAAATTATTGCTTTCATTTGAAAAAATTTAAATATGCGTATTGAGAGACTAGTAAACGTCCCTTACCATTAGTGAGAAATGTTAAGTGAGAGTGATGTAAAAGCGCTCAATATTCTTTACTCATGTCTTTCTGCACCAATTAACCCATAAAGCGAGGTAACTACTTCAAATGGGAGAATAGAATGACAGTATATTTTGAAAATGAAATTGAGAATGATCTGGAGGAAAAGAAGTTTCCATATAATGATGAGAAAAGGGAACAAAATAAAAAAAGAATGATTTCAAACAAAGGGGTAACAATAATCTATATTCCGATCTTTGTAATTTTATATTGGAAAAGTCTTTATGCCACCCTGGGTGGTACATTAATTTTTGCCACCCTGTTGCACGTGAAATATTGCACGTGATATAACACATTTATTTATCCAAATAAAACAATGAAACACGAAAAATTTGTTTCTTGCTACTTACTTGTACAGTTGTACTACTATTACAACGTATTATATACAATTAAAATGGATAATCCTAGTAATGCCATGAGTTCCAGTATGACCAGGAAGATTCTAATAAGGAAAACACTTTGGTTTTAACTTCCAAGTCTGTAATCTCAAAAAGAAAACGTCAAAAAGTTCTTCAAGAACTTCAAATTAGCGAAAACTTAAAAAACTAAGCAGATGAGCTGAGAGTTGGGTATAGGTTTAAAAGTTGGAAACATGTAGACCAGGTGTTATATGCGTATGCTAAAACAAAAGGTTTTATCTGGAGATTACAAAATACTTATTATTGAGTTGATAGAAGTATTAGTAAAAAAGTATTTGAATGTCATCATGCTGGAAAGCCAAAACCACACAAAGGAAATAATCCAGATACAATGCGTATTACTACATCTATCCGTGTAGAATGTACATGTTATATTAATATTTGCTGGCCAAAAACTGATTCAAGTCCTCGAGTAACTACATTTGAATCACAGCATACGAACCATGTGCTTAATATTGCAACAGCAATATTGCCTATCATACCGTAGTCTACCAGAATTAGTAATGGAATGAATTAAATTTTATATTGAAAATTCGCCTGGTATGGGTAGTTTTATGATATGAAATCTTCTAATAGCCGAATTCCCACAGCAAACATTTTTGGAGAAGGATATAACAAATGCAATTCAGCATTTTAAACAGGATAATTTTCATGATGAAATTAATGATCCAGATAATGATGCATTTCAGTTGCTTGAAAAACTTGAAAATTGTCAAAGAGAGGATCCAGGAATGTTCATTGCTAAAAAACTAAAGTAAGGAAGATTATTTCATATTTTTTGGATGGATTCAAATCAATGAGATCTATACCAACGTTATCATGATGTAATTATAACAGATAATACATCAGGAACAAATAAATATCGCATGGCTCTTTGTTTCTTTGTTGGTGTTGATAATTGGAATCATACACAAGTATTTGCACAAGCATTACTTTCTGATGAAACATCAACATCATATATGTGGATTTTAGAACAACTTTTAGAAGCAAATGATGGAATATCACCATCTGTTATTATTAGCGATGTGGATACAGGTCTAGATGCAGCACTAAAAACAGTTTTACCTTTTGTTAATCATGTTCATTGTATATTTCATATCCATCAGAATTTAGATCGCCATATACAAAGATCTTTAGGCGAAAATTATAAAAATTTTTTATCTCAGTTTTATTCTGTGCGTAATAGTTTAAACAAACCTTTATTTGATATTAAATGGAACCAGTTAAATAAGATGTTCCCTTGTGCTAATAATTATTTAATGGGAACTTTGGACAAAATTAAAGAATCATGGGGAAAAGCTTTTATTTGTATGGTATGTAAAATTTCTACAAGTTGCATTTGAAATTGAATATTAAATTACAACTCATTAAAATTACTTAAATTACTTGTAGTATTTTACGGCGGGAATGACATCAACACAACGCGTCAAAGGGATCAATGGTATCATAAAGAAGTATATAAATTTACAAAATAATTTAGTTGAATTTTTTCAAGGGATCCGAGCATTTCTTCAAAATCAAATTTCCAAAGCAGAATATCGAGATTGGATTGAATCATTACCTCAAACAAATATTTTATCAGCAACATCAGCTTCAGAACGGATTTTTCCATATATAATTAAAGAATTAAAGAAATACCTTACAATGGAAATGTATTTTGTACAAAAAGCTCAACTTGATATCTGTTTGGAATATAATGCTGTGCTGATATCTCCAAACAATTATGAAGCTTTTGAAGAAGTAAGTAAATATAATCATTTTAAAAAGTGTAGAAATCTTATATTTCATTGTCAATATCACAAAATTTTACAATTTGTATTGTTATTAGGATTCTAGTATATTAATTTGAATTTAACTTCGAATTTTAGGATGTTGTACAGGGAGGAGATGTTGAAGAGGATTAGCAAATATAAAATCAGAAAATTTAGTTAGACTATATGAATTTTTCTAATTTATAACAAATGTACTTTAACGATTAAATTTGCTTGAAAAAAAACTAGTCTAGTCTTTCTATGAGAAAAAATTTGAAATTTATAAAATTAATGGGAAACACTTCTTTTAAGACCTCGTTGTAAGAACATAGTTTAGTTATTACTTTGTCTGGGAGACAAAGGGATGGTAATCAGCAGTGAGATTAATTTTTTGTAATTAATCAAACTGTAGAATCTTTTGTATTTGTAATTGTATGTTCTTTATCATATATTTATTATAATAAAAGTTTTCGTTTTACCATAAAAAAAAAAAAGATTTATACTCGGGTATTTTAAGCAGTGCTATACGGTAGCTTCTTACTGTGTTTTCGTATGATAAACTAGTTGAAGGTAAATTACTAGTTGATAAAGTATTATTGATTTCTTCTGCTTCTTTAATTTATTTTTGTAATTCTATGTGATACTTAATCTAACATTGATACAAAATTTCTTTAATCCCTTTTGCTGTAAGTCGATTTGCATCTAAACATCTTTTGAATTAATTGCATAATTAATTGTAGCAATTTAATACTAAATCTTGGTCTAAGTCCTTGACAAATTCTTATTTCTAAAATCTTATATCATAGTATGGATCGTATATAATTATGCTAAAACTGTAAGCAGGTTCACATAATCCCATATCGGTTATAAAGATATTTTTTCTATGAAGTAAATTACCAATCATGAATATGTTTAAGTCCAAATGCAATATCAAGTATAAAATAATAATTATCATATAATCCAAAATAAAAAATCTAAAAACTAGTTGGCCTAGTTGCATTATAGTAATAACATATATCTATTTAAGAATAATTGATGACACTCCCCGGTCAAAAGTATTGGATACCTATAATTCAATATTATAATTATGAAGCATGCTTTTAAGTAAAGAGTTTTTTTCATGCCTTTGCAACGTAGTGAATTACATTTACCTTATATAAATTTCTGACTCAAATTGATGATTATATCTTAGGTAAAATTAGATTTTCAGAGTAATTATCATATTAAATTATTAAAATGACTAAAAAGAAACAACAATTAGGTAAAAATAAAAATAAATCAATCTGACTAATTATGATTATACATATTTATTATATGTTCATATGCTGACGCATATTTTGCTTTCCGATTAGTATATGAAACGATTGAAACATGCCCAAATACTTTTTTTATATGATCGTAAAATTGCGCAGCGGTAACTCAAGCAAATAAAGAATTTTATGCAATAATATTCGCATATTTTTTACTGATAAATTAATTTTATTAATCACGATGTATTCAGAAAAGTATATATAATACCCTAAACTTTCTCTACTTTTTCAACCCTTTTTTCTCACTTTTTTTCAAAAACTAAAACTTGCTCAACTAACACTTGCTCATTTTATATTACAGAAAAATCAACAAAATGTGTATTTCATTAAACTGTTTCATTCTAGGCTACTCTATTCACACAATATTTTCAATTAACCTTGGCGAAAAAGTCATCATAAATGATATTGAACATGATATTAAAAAACTTCAAATTTCACATCTCAAGAAGTATATCTTTCTTATGAAAAAAAGTAAATTTAGTATTGACGATTCTGATGATATGGACCTTTGGAAGGTTGATGTCAGTGAAGACGAGCTTATAAATGTTTCTACTGAAGAGGACATAAAGAAACTCAATGGCGAGAAGATGAGGCCATTGACAATGCTTAGAGATAATTTTCCAGATAACCCTCAACGTTGTAAGGTTCATATCATCATCACAGCCTCTGCCACTACTACTAGTAAGTGTCTTACCTCTCAAAGTTTTATATCGATTCTGTTTAACACACGAATGAGTTGCTTAAGTTGTTGCTTAAGTCAGTGTTACTTATTTAATAATATAGAATATTCCAGATTATTATTTACAAAAAAAGCGTGCAAAAGGTATGTTATGACTAGAGATGCGATCCGTGATCCGCAGATTCGGATCATCTGCTCATCTATCGATCTGTTTATTCATAATAATATAAAAATTGAAAAAAATTATTTTAAAAAAATAAAAGAGTATTGCTAAATATCAACCGCTGGTGATTATCACCATACCAGAATTAGAGTAGAATTTTGGCCGGAATTAAAATGTCATGAAATTCAGCCTGTTAATTTTCTAATGCTGGTGCGGTAAGAATCACCTGCGATAAGATTTAGCAATGCCCAAAATAAAACAAAATAAAAAAAATAAGAAATTTACCGTATCTCAGATCTCCTTTTATTTGATTAGGCAAAAGGGAAGTGGAAGAGAGTCATAAAAAAGTATATAAAACCTTGCCTTCATGGCAAAAGGACAGATATGACGGGCTGGACAGTAAAGATTTAAGAGAATTGTATATAACATCGATTCGTGAGGAGCGCGAAAAGAATGTATGTATATTTAGACCATATCCATCATTTAAGTGATGTTTTACTAAATCAAACTAGTTTTTTCGTCGTAATTTTCGTTATCTCCTTCCTTTTTATTAGGATTAGAAATCAATATAAATGTCTTGATGAAATTTTTAATTCATTAGATGGTAATCAAAATATTGAAATGAGGAAGATGAATTTTAAAGTTTAAAATTGTATATTGAAAAATGAACCAGAGAAAAAAAAAATTAGTTATTGTACGTAATGATTTTTTTTTACTTTGGAGACGAAATTGTATTTTGTATAATCTCCACAATCATGTCATTTCCTTTGAACTATTTGTCTTTACAACGAATGAAGAAATTATTTTATAAACAATAGCTTTTTTTTCAGTTAGTCTTTTCTCTATTATTAGTTCTTTTATTCTTTTACAGTTTTTTATATCATTATTTTTTACAATTAATAAAATAAAAATTTGATAAATTTCAATTGAACGTAGTATTAGTTGTGACGGACTTTTAACGACTTCCATTTTTCTAGTTTTATATATATTTATGATGCAAGTAACCAATATAGTGTATATCTGGTTGTATATATGATTCATAAATTTATAATTCAATGCAATCGATGGTAAATTTACTCAAAATTCAAATAATATTACTACAAACCCTTTACCATTACATGCGACATCATCTCCACAACAACCTATTCCATCTCTTGAAGAATTCTTTTCTAAATTAGAAGAAGAATTTGCACAATTAACCAATTAGGTATAAGCAAGATTGGGTGGTGCATGGCGTGATTATAATTATAATTTTTTGTATTACTTTTACTAAACAGCAACTCCTAATTTTGGTAATAAAGTTCTATTTTGCATTATATAAAAATGAATATATGTTTTTACAGTATTTAACATTTACATATAAATCGAACCTTCAAAGAATTACGCAGCCATTTGTAATGATTTGACTATATTCTATAAGAAGAGGATATTTAGGACAACTACATGAATTAACAAAATTTCTATATCTCTAAGAATGATTTTATAAGTATTATAAAAAATGGTTTGAAAATGATTCTGTATTTTGCATAGTTAACACAAATATTATTGAGAAATGAAAGTAACCAACCTTTTTTTTTATTTATACAATAGTTTTTCGTATTAAAAATACCCTTTTATTAGATAATATTGTAAAAAATAAAGTTCATGTACGTTATCTTAAGCAATAGCGCTATTTCTTTATCCTCAAAAATGAGTTAAAAAAAAGATAACCTCTCGAGAAAAAATCATAAATGATAAACCTACCTTTTCAACTCCAAATCTAATGAACTGTTGAATGTTTTATAAAAACAGAAAACAATATAAAAAATCTAAAAACAGCGTCACAAAACCTTACTTCTCCAATCGAAACTTATCAAAGACAAATCAATTAATATCTCTATACTGAATAAATACCGTAAAATTTGCTTAATAATAATCATTTCTAAAGTTCATTTAATAAAATAATAAATATCTGAATTTTTTTAAATGTAAATAAATGATCAAATAAGATCGTTTTTTAATTTAACTGAAAATATTTGGCAAAAGATACGATAATAAACATTAATACCTCTGAGCGGCTCACATTTTAAAGTCTTATACGTATATATATAAGCTAATCTACATAATTAAAAATGTTGTAAGTACAGTAATCATATGTAGTTAAATATGTCACATCTTTTACGATTATAAGAAATGCCAAAACATACTGTATTTGTTGCAGTTGCCGACATTTTTATTTAAAATAGTAGTGAAGAAGAAGTAGTAGGGATATGGGAGACGTTAATTAGGTTATGACTATAATAATTTTCTTTGAACGTCCCAAATTAAGCAATAATTTTAATAGTCCTAACTTTGCCCTCGGTTAAATCACCCCATTTGAATTATTAGTCTCATACAATGCAAATAATAATAATTTTAATCGGTAAAAAAAAATTTATCCAAAAAAAAATAATTATCCTAAATACACTACCGCAAAAAATAGGAACTCGTTTCGGCTGAAATTTTATTTCGAAGTTTCTCGTTAAAATTTTTATGAAAGCAGAAATAGTCTCAAGTCACCAAAAGTAACCGACTAATATTACAATACAAGTTCGCATTACCCATTTTCTGTACGCAATCTCGTACTTCTACTTATATATAACCATTCTTTTAGACGAACTATACAAGTAAATATTAGTGCAAAAAAAAAAAAAAAAATTATAACCCTAATGTAAACATTGTATAAGATAAAAAGATATTCTGTAGTGAAATATCTTTTTATTCAGTATATATGTAATTATGCGTTAAGCTTTAGTTAATCAATGACATAAAAGTGGAGCATCTGCGCAAAATATATACTCACTTTAGAGAAAATAAACTTTAATCAATGACTATTAATCATGTATCTTATTATTAAATTTGAACAAAGAAAAGTTATTATAATATTATCCATTTGTGTATTGTTTTACAGGTAAATAAAGATTTTTTTGGATACAATTCCTAGAGAGCGAATTAGACAAGACTGATTCAATTAATTACTTATATATACTATTTTATATTCATTTAATTTCACGTATTTGGTCTTTATTACGCATTTTGTTCTAAATATCCATATATGGGTAAATGTAATATATCAAAATCTTAATCACAATACATTTTCTTTTTAGAATATTTTTTTCTCTTTCCAACTTGATGCAGAGAAACTAGATATCAATCGTCGAAAAATGTGATTACTATTTGGAAAAACGAAAGTTTCTTAATAAAAGAGAAAATTTTATCCGTGTATCTCCATTATGTCGTAAAATCCGTTACATGATTACAATATTCCGCCATTCTGGTAATCCCCAATAATAAAGTATTCCGTAATTTGATCCTGACATATTCCCGGAATTTAAATGGAAAAACCCGCATCTGGAAAAAAAAATAAACCAAATTCTTTAATAGAATTCCTTACAAAAATGAAAAAAATCTTTCGTGGCCTTAATTCTATCAAGATCAATTTACGCAATACGTCAAGTGATCTATAGTATCATTCTGTTATGGTCTTTTAACTTTTACATACGCAATGATTTTTTCTGTAAGATAATGGTACAGCGAATTATCACGTTTCCATTTAACAATTTTACGATCTTGATTCAATAATTTTAATTGACAATTTATTAATTTTTAAAGGCGTATTTACAGCTTGTTCTATTGTAATACAATCAAATTAAAAAATGGTTGTTGCTCTTTATACAAATTTCAAGTCTTTATACCCATGTGATATAACTCAGTTTTTTTCCATCCTTTCCTGTCAAGAAGCTGTGGTACAACAAGAGTTATTTTGGTAAATCCCAGCATACTTCAGAAAAGTCTATGCGATTTATAAAAAAATAATTATAGTGAAATTTATTATTACATTATTAGACATATAATACGTTTAAAAAAAATTGCATAAATAAAATAAAATAAAATAATTAAGTTACTCATTGTAACAAATCTTGATCCCTATTTCTAAACGTTAATTTTGACGACAGTAAAAATCTTAATTAACAGTCATGTGATTTAATATTGTAATTTGATTGGTTATGCTATATCTTACATGTGATTAAATAATATTATAGTTGTATAACAGATAAAAAAAAGTTTATTTTACTTCGAAAATTAAATATATGTTTAATCGAGTTTATCGAAATTTTAATGCGACATAATTTTCTTCTTTGCAATCATTAAAAGATAAATTAATGAATGTAAGGTGTAACGAATACGATATCGTCCACTAAAACAATTCTAAGTTAAATCGTTTGCGGTATAACGACTTTATCGCTACGCCACAAATTTTGGTTTGATAAAATATAGGCTTATTTTTTTTTCCTGCTATAAATATCGTGTTGCAAGTACATACTTTGAGGAGAAATTACAAATGATTTGTGCTGTAAGAAAGTCATTCTTAACAATAAAATCGACGAAAAATACTTTTTTTTTGAAAAGAGATTACAAAAGTTTGAAAATAAGAAAAGTTTTTTTTTTAATTTATGTTTTATTCATTTCATACCAAGGATTTCTGTATAGAAAAAATTTCTAAGTTAAATTCTTCATAGAATGCATGCAGGCACTGGTGTAACAGTAAATAAACCGAATTTTTAAACCTTTTTAGTGAAAGGCAAAAAAAAATAAAAACAATAATAAATTTTTTTCTTTGTAGAGATCTATTAATAATCATCTCTAAAGTTCATTTAATAAAACGATGAATATCTAATTTTAAAAGTATAAAATGATTAAATAAAATCTTTTTTAATTTAAATGGAAAATATTCGGCAAAAAATGCGACATACTTGCAAATTTGAAAGTCATATTGATTATCAGATGCGAGATGATGTCATTCAAAAAGGGATGATCAATTTGTGTGTATTTTCATTTGGATTTAATCTGCATTATATGAATTCTGTTGTAGAAAAAATTATCTGTAACACCATGTCGGTAGGCGTCGTTTAGAATTTCAATAAAATTTTTTCCATGCAAGGTGTAACATGAATTAATTATAAAAGATTGAAAAAACTGTGTACGGAGCTTTTGTAAGAAGTTTTTTTGTAATCATCAAAAAGCTTATTTGCTAATTATTTATGATCATTCGAATTGCAATAAGTACGGGCGTGCAATTATTTGTCAATATTTTTCGACCACCTTACATTTATTAGTTTATTCGTATTTGAATTAAAATTTTGATTAAATATACATTTTTCCATACGCTTTATCATTTTCTGTAACGCAGCATTGTTTTCTTTTTTTTCCCAGACTTATATACCCATGAATTTTATATGTCATCACCGTCACACCCTTCGTGTTTCCGTTTTTTTGTCAAAACACTATTTGTCACATAAATAGTCGTCACCGTGTTGTTTGAACGGTCACGTGAACCAAATATTATAAATCAAACTTTGTGGCGTAGCGATTTGTCGTTATACCACATTCGATTTATTGCTCTGTTTCGTATACAGAATTACGGCTCCTCACTGGTTGTCTCAATAATTTTTTTCAACCAAAATGATTTTTTATGATTATTTCTGACAACTAGTGAGGAGCCATTGTTTTTGTTAATTAACATTCAAATTAAAACTTTGATTAGATGGATTATTTTTATACTAAGTTCATTTTTCATAATATTTCGGCATATTGTTATACTTCATTTGTACATTATGTTATTTTTTCCAGAGACTTTACTTTTTTGTTCTTTTAATTTCTTGAGATTAAGTTATGCTAAATGTCTCAATTATTCAAATATTGATTGTGTCAAATTTATCACTCACGATTTATTTGTTTAATTTGTATATATATATTTTTTGATATGTACAAACAGGTATGGTAATTAATAATACCATTACTATACCAATTTTATAATAAATTACTTAAAAATTTGCTGAAGTATATTCTTATGAGTTTTATCTAATGTTTATTCTTGGTAGTGGCATAACTTTATGCGTTGATTCATGCTGAGTATGATGTGTAATAATATATACGTCAAAATATACGTTATCATCCGCTATACTTTCTATATATGAGAATAATCATTGTTTACAATATTTCTGTCTATATAAATTTGTGGCATAATACTAATTTCCACAATTATTGCACCTAAGTTTTTCGCTATTAAAAGGAAGAAACAATATTGATATGGGACTATATTTTAATTTCGGTGTTGGATCAAAGCTCATTTCATTTGTAAGTTCCATTATGTTATTTTACATCTATCAAGCTTTTGATAAAATATGAGATTATGTAGCGACATTTATATACAAATAATTAGTTGTTCATGCATATATTGGAACTTAAGAATTTCTCTTTTCTTCCGTGTTACGGAATTAAAATTTTGCGTTAAATTCATTGTAAGAATATTCCAATATATACACGTCCTATGTAATTATGAAGTTTGATTCCTTTCAAGGCTGCTACGTAACTTAATAGTTGCTATTCTTGATGTGAACGTATTTTCGCATGTTGACTTCTCTATCACAAATAACGTCATGCTATTATTATATCAGGATTACAATATTTCTCGTAATATTGATATTGCAATAGAAAGTAACCCATATTGATCAACCACCGTATTATATTTTTTACCACTACTTACAGTCTATGCATCAATATATGGCTTCCGATGCATGAGTTATTTGCTTAGCCTAGCTTGTTAGTAAAAATTATTTAAAATGACTAATAAGAAATAATATGGAATGAGATAAATACTGCAATAAATTAGGTAAAAATAATTTGACTATATTTATTATTATACTTTTTATTATATTGTTCATATGCTGACGCATATTTTACTTTCCAACTAGTATATAATATTTTTCAATATTATAATTATAAACAAATATTCATGTCATCATTTGATCGTAAATTGCGCAGCAGCCATAATTTTTACTGATAAATTAATTCTTTTACTTTTTTTAAGTACCTATGTCGTCATAACCAGCTACTGATCAAGAGTCTATCACGAGTCTCTTTTATTATTAATCACGATTATATAAGATACCCTCAAACTTTTCTTTCACAAATCTTTTCTCTCAAACTTTTTTCAAAAGTTAAAAACTTGCTAAACCATTCTTATGAAATCGTCATAATGCGTATCTCATTAAATTGCTATATTCTAGGTGACTCTACCAACGAAATATTCTCGACTGAACTTGGCGAAAAAGTCATCATAAATGATGTTGAACATAATATCGAAGAACTTCAAATTTTACACCTCAAGAAGTATATCTTTCTTATGAAGAAAAGTAAATTTAGTATTAATGATCCCGATGATATGAACCTTTGGAAGGTTGATGTCGCTGAAGACGATCTTATAAATGTTTCCACTGAAGATGACAAAGAAATTCAATGGCAAGAAGATGAGGCCATTGACGATGCTTAAAGATAATTTTCCAGATAATCCTCTACATTATAAGGTTCATATCATCATTTCAGCTGCCACTACTACTGGTAAGTGTCTTACCTCTCAAAGTTTTCAGTGAAAAATATCAATTCTGCCTGACGTGCTTAAATCTATTTGTTTTATTTAATATTCCAGATAATTACCAACAAAAAAAAGGTATGTTATGACTTCCGTGATCCGCAGATTCGGATCATCCGCCGATTCGGACGTGGATACAGATTGATCCGGATAGATTACGGATAATCCGTTTATTCATAAAAATTGGAAAAATTTAATTTTCAAAAAAAGATAAAATAAAACAAAAAAAAAAAAAATAAATAAATTTACTGTGACTAATATCTCATTCTTTTATTTGATTAGACAAAAAGGGGATGAATGAGAGACACAAAGAAATATACGAAACTTTACCTGACGAGTTGGATGGAGATAATTTAAGAGAATTAGATATTTCATCAATTTGTGAGGAACACGAGAAAAATGTAAGTATGCTTAGAGAATATCCACCATTTAAGCGATGTTTTACTAAACCAACGTAGTTTTTCCGCCGCAATTTCCTTTATCTCCTCCTTTTTTATTAGGAAATTAACCTTGATGTTGTAAAAATTGGACCTGTTATACTTGTTAACATCTCAATGAATGTATTGAATGCAATATTTACTGACGATGAATCAACAAAAAAATTCATGCTTATATTAAATGCTTTTGTTTACTAGGGCTATAATTGATTGTTAAGTACTCTTCCTTTATCCACCCCTTAGTTCAAATTTTAATAAACGTACAAGTAAAACATACCACTGGTGTAACCTACATACTCTTTCTTTCCCTTGCTTTGCTCCCTATCGTGCTTTGTTCGGAATTCAACAGGACCCAAAACAATCATCCCAAAAAATCATGAAAATCTTTCCTTATATAGAAAATTTCTGGTGGAAAGCTATTACCTTTTTTGGATACTGACCGAAATTATCATAATTCTGGCCCTGAAAAAATGCGTACAGATAATAGTAAATTTTTTTTGGCCGCCACCTTACCTCTGTATATATATTTCGGGGTCCTAATTCAACTCTTAGTTATTTTATTAAAACTAGAGGATTCTGATGTGTGGCGACTTCGTCGCCGCTAGTAGTAATTTTATTAATATTTAAAAAAGATTGGATATTGATTTTCATATTATCTAAATTTATGGATAATAATAAGATGATGTAATGAATTCTTTTTTGATTATTAATAAAATAAGACTGATAAGAAAGGCATTTATTTATAGAAAATTAAGTTTTTATACTTTAATGATCCTAATTTTATTATCATCTATTTCTGTTTCAATAATTGAAAATTTCCCTTGCACTTGAATTATATCTCCTTTGATAAATCTTTCTAGATCACTATCTCTGGTTATATCTTTTGGATAAAATGCAATAATGTGAACATAAATGTTAATATTTTGATGTCTTGAGTTAACTATTTCCACAACATTAACAACGAAATTTGACTTTCTAGCTATTTCGTTATGTTGATCAATATAGCAGATTGTGTTTAAATTACAAGGCATGTTTTATCAAAATTTTAGTAAGTTTTGATTACAAAAATGATTTTTATAATGAAGTAAAAAAAAAATTTACAAAATATTTCTTTGAGTAATATGTCAATATATATTATTTTCAAAGAAAATTAATAAAACGCGCAAGTTCAATAACTTCATATTTGGACCAATTAAATTTTTTTCTTGGTGTAACTACTGTGTGCTATCCGAACTGGCCATTCCATCCAAAGTGAAATTAGTAATCATTTATTATTGCTGCCAACAATACAGAACAATATGAAATGAAAATTGACGTAATACTGTGTGTCATCCAGAACTGGCCATTTCCATCCGAAGTGATATTAATAGGCAGTTGTTATTGACATCAACAATGTAGAAAATCTGAAAATAAAATTGGCGTAATCACTATGTGCTACCCGAACTTACCATCTGTTCTGAGTTAGTACAAAAAAAAAAGATATTGTAAGGACAATCAAAAATATTATTATTTTTTTAATGAATTAAATTATAAAAAAGTTATTTATAATTTGTCATAATGAGGTGGCTGATCCATTTTAGATCTTACATTTTGAAGTCTAGATGATCCCAAAGTGAGTAAATAGTTTAATTAGATAATATTTAGAAATTAATCAACTTTTTTATTCAGAATTTACCAGATTATTCTATCATATATCTGCCCACCTATTCTGAAATCAAATCAAATTGTTAATGATTAGAAATAGGAAAAAACAGGTAAAACTGATCACTGGGAGTTAGAGTTACCATATTTGGCGCAGCATTCCATTTTGACCAATTCCGAAGTTAAAATTAAACCTAAAATAAAGATATTAATTTTTATTATAAATTCATTATTTAATTGATTTTAATAAATATAAATAAAAATAAAAAAAAAACGAAAAAAAAATTGGACACCTACCCTTAGCTAGTATTACAATCAGTTCCCTCCATTTGAAGGTAAGAAAAATATTCTTCTTTTAGCCGATGGATCTGCTCATTTGTTAAACCTAAGGCAAAAATGGAAAGAAAAATGAAAAATATTAATTTATATTTATTGTCCGAAGCGGATGCGGAGGACATTTACGTCTATGCAATGTCTGTCCGTCCGGACACATGATCAATGATCTACATATATAGTAGACTTCATCCATGCAATGTCTGTCCATCCGGACACGTAATCAATGATCTAAAAATATAGTAGACTTCATCCATGCAATGTCTGTCCGTCTGGACACACACGTGATCAATGATCTACATATATAGTCTACTTCATCCATGCCCGTGAGCCCGTCCAGAATGTGATCTATGTTAAGCACGAAATTTTCTTACAGTACCAGCTTAAGGTAAAGTTAGGAAAGCTTTGCAATACTTTCCTCCAATGCAATATTTTGGGTATGGATAAGGCGATTTAGGAAAAGACTAATTTATATTTCGCGTAGCTAATTTAGACTTTAAATTAAACCATTTGTAATTGATTGAGCCTGGTAAATATATTAATTGAGTTTAGTAAAATACATAGGAACTAACATTAAAAAAGGCTGTTGTGGAGCTTGGGGAAAAGAATATGCTGCCGATCTCACATTTGTGGCAATTTCACGGGTCTGTTCTCTCAAAATATTCTAAATAGATCATTTTCGTTTGAGAGACTTAAACGTATCAAAAAATGTAAAAGGTTACAAGAGAAAATTGATGAGGAGAGATTAACTTCTATGATTCTTTGAATTAAGCTCAGTAATTTATTTATTTAATTATTTATTTTTTATATTTAATTAATTCACTTATTATGTTTTTTATTTCATTTGTAAAGAATCTTGAACAGAAAAATTCTCATTTTAATCATAAATTAATGTGTTTTATAAAAGTTCATTCAATTAACTATACTAGAAATGTAACACTTAAAATAAATTAAAACCCTAGAGCCGTGAAACCCGCTTCAAACCCTTTAACGGTTCCCATCACTAGTTATGATTTATTCCATAAGCAGAATAACTTACTGAACTTCCGCAGCAAGCCACTGATTCTGTTCTTAGTAATTATTGTTTATGATGAGTAATAATAGTTACGGTAATTGAACAATAGATACAATATTCAAAAAATTGTTTAATAAATGTTCGCAGTATTATCCATCTGATCTTTAGTGTAATTTAATATTTCCGAAATTTGATCATACTATTCTTGGCATGATTTTAACAGATGAAATCATAATTACGAAGCAATTTATTTATTATTACTAATTAAAAAAATAAAAACAATAAAAAAATTTATCATTGTTTACATCACTAAAAAAAAAATTTATAATAAAGGAAAATACTAGGCATCACCACAGGTGATTTCATCTGATCATGTGAATTATTACTATGACTTCATTTGATTAAACTATTTTAAATTAAAATTTTTTTCTTACAGATTGTCCTTTTTTATTTTTTTTTTTACTTTTTCGTCACCTACCTCCTTTTCTTTTGGTACATATTTTAATAATGGACTGTTGTGAATATGTTAATGAAAATTCCACTTCTAGTGATGAGGAAAATGAACTTCGTATTATGTTGGTTGTAGGTGCAAAATTTCAGACATAGGAAGAACTAGAAGGTCATCTGGAACGTTATGCTTCGCAAGAAGGATTTTCTTATAAAAAAAAAGAGTTGAAAATGGATAGGAATATTATTCATCAGGTAAATATTATAAGATTACAGTTAGGGCGGAATGTTTGTATAGGGTTGGTTAGGAATTAGTTTAGGATTAGGGTAAAGGATTAGGGTAAGGATTAGGGTAA
>JADRCO010001245.1:0-20973 GCA_021464525.1 Rhizophagus sp. LPA8_4_AMF | reverse complement strand
ATCTAATATATATTGATACTTTATTGGCTAAGACTTTTTAGGACCTGGTCCACTTCTGGTCCAAAATTTGGACCTAAAGATCTGCAGACCAGGTCCTAGGACCAGGTCTTTAGGTCCAGGACCTAGGACTTTACCATCCCTAGTTGTACTGTTATACAAATTTCCTTTTTAAGCAGTCACGTGTAGTGACTTCTATTGACTATTGTACATATGTCGTACACTTATATTAAATATAACTCGTCATGCACCATGACACCATTTTTTTCTTTCTTTACTTATCGTCTAGACGCGACTTAAAACACGTAAAATAATTGCAAATCACTATTAAATATTTTAGGAACCACTATGAATGGTGAATCTTCCAAAAATCGACTAAACTGTATTTTCCCGTACTTACAGAACCCACTGCAAGTCAAGAGAAAGGAAAAGAAAAACATTGTTATCCGTTCAATATTCACTTGTACCTAAGAAAAGAAAAGAACCAGAGCCCGATATTGCTCATGAAAAAAGAAATACTCCAAAACAAAAAGCATCGAACGTCATTCCAGCAAATTACTAAACGGGTTTTTTCACACTCATCCGAAAATTTTACTATATCATAAGTTTGTAATTTATTGAGTAAAAATTTAAAATTTTAAATCGATTTTTCTTTACTCAGGTCTAATACTGGTCTAACTTGGGGACAAATACATGGCGCTTTATCTTGCATGTTTTACATTAAATTTTTGGGCTCGTTATAATAAAAGTGTTACATAATTATAATGTGAATATCGATTTTATTTGTCAGTTATGAAAGGTTAACTAAAAGTAATATATTATATTAACAGTTAACAATAGAACCATATTAAAATATTATAAAAAAAATATGATTATAGTTTACATCATCATACAGTAATCATGATATAATTATATGTAACTCTGTAGATCTAATCATTAAAGGCAAATTCATTACACAATCTGTATCTGTTTTAATTCTCTCGATATCCCAAAGAAGAAGTTCATTTGCTTTTCGGAATTCGGATGAATAATATTCAGACTCATGGGCGAGAAAACTGATAGCAAATTTCGTGACACCTTACAGGTATCTTAGTTTTTACACTATTCAATAGAATTAGAAATAAATAGTTAAATAATATTTTATGTAGAACTCAAAAAACCGTAATCCCGTTTGGTCCGGAGGATATTATGGTAAACCTACCTTTTTGTCGTCCCCTTCCAGTGGTGACGGTGTGGGATGCACTGTGTCTCTTATGGACACATCACCTCATGAAAGTGGCTTCTTTCAAAAAAATGCGGAAATACCGAAAAATGAAAAAATACCTTTCCAGGCACCTTATCCACTTGGCCGACAAAATCATGTTTATGGTGAGTATGGAACAACTCCCAACGACGCCGAATTTGACACTTTCGATGAAAAAAAGAAGGGCCAATCAACTGTTCATGCAACTCCCATCGACGCTGAATTTGACATTTTCGGTAAAAAAAAGAAGGATCAATCTGTTCATGTTCGGTACGTCAATACGCAGAGGAACAGCGATACAGAAACAGGGAAGAACGGAGTTAACCCATTATCAACAAGCTGATTGCGGACTCAAGAGTGAAGGCCATACCAGCGCTATCGAATATTGTCCTAATCAGAGAAGAATCACGACTCTGCAGACATCTCTGGGGGAACTGCGCAGAGTCGGTACCTTGGATGGCACTATGTGGACGGAAAAAGAACCGAAGACCCCATGTCACCTTGTTGTCCCAGACGTTCAATCTGGGGACGCAAATGTTTCTGAATCCATGTCTCCAGTGCCAACGAGTAGCAAGAATAATGAAATTAACGAGTGCCACAATGGTTCGAATCCGCTAAATCCCCTTCTCCTAGTTGAAATCATTGCAAGTGAATTAGATCGTCACCGTGTTGCAACTTCTCTCAACTGTCATCTTATAAATGGAGATCCTCCTATATGTTATATGCAAGTTATTAAAGAATATGGTTTTGATCATATTATAATTATTGGGCATTGTTGCTACGGTTTTGTTTTTCTGGACTGTTTTGGACGAGCGTTTGAATGGGAATCTATGACTCCTGCGTTATGGTCACTAGGAGATTATTTGGATTTGTCAACAAAAAAATTCCAGATCAGTAATATAGGATGGCTTTTGGACACTGATGGAACTATTGTCGAATTTGAAGATGGTATGTGGAGATTCTACTCATTCTTTTTATTCTTGCCAGCAAAATAGATAACTCCGTAAATTTAATAATTTTCCTTTTTTCCAGAACCATTAAAACAAAACTGTACCTATCCCGTTGTAAAGAAAGACAAAAAACAGAATTCAAAAAAAAAGAACACGAAAAAAAAGCATCGCTGATGAGAGTTTTTACATTGTATGTTGATCAAATATGATGTACACTTTCAATTTCATGATTGGTTTTATACTTACATCATAATATAGCATAAATTTGCTGGTATACATAATATAATTAATATATGCAAACACCTAGTGTATTTGCTGTATCGATATGTAAAAATATAATATAATATTAACTAATTAATAGGAATATCGTTGAAAATTGGCATTAATAAAATTACTTGCTCAATTTGAATTTTACCAAAAGCAATTTTGCGCATGATATTGTGGAACAAAATTTTTCAGTATGTATTTGAAGTTTGAACAATAATTTTGTATAAATTCAGTTTCTGTTAAATGATATGCGGTGTAATAGGTAAACTCGCAGCAACCTCATTTTATGTTATACATAACCTATTCAGAACTCATACTAACCGTTGTAAGTGAAGCGATTTAATGGCAGAGAAATTCACGTGATCGATTTTTTTTCATAACTCCTCTTTAGTCACACCATCCCGAGGTACTATGTGACTGAGCTGTATATTATTCATTGTGAAACTATATATGAACTCAACATAAATTAGTTTATGACATAACGTTACAAAAAATTTTTCTAAAATTTTTCTAATATCATAATCAAAAATTCTCTTAAAATAATTTCCTATATTATTAATGAAAATCGTAAAAAAAAAAATTTAATAAAGGAGTCAAACATCTTTGAATTACTAAATTTGGATGTAACTTAGTAACACCAATCAAGCGCTATTCAATTAATGTTACGAAGAATTTTTATTATAAACTGAATAGTGATTTCCCGATTATTTCTTAAATGAAATTTTTTCGTTCCGAAAAAAAAAAATCAATTAATGTTCAAAAGAAATTTCTTTATTATGTATTTCTTTTTTGTTATCTACTTATGGTGACAACAGAGGGATCACAGCAGAGGCAAGCATAATAAAGAGACGAACTGCTATTATCAGCTTGTTTACAATTCATATAATTATAATTTCCTTTTTTAAAAAGTCTTTTAAAATAATATGATTGTAATTTGTAATTGAATTTTATAACTATTAAATAAAATCAATAACGGCCCAAAAATTTAATCATTATGCATCCTTTTTGAGAGTCCATCAATATCGAGTTTACTATAAACCTAAACTAGGAAAACGGAATCTGTTGAAGTCCGGTATTAAATACAAAAAAAAGAGGGTTAGAAAATAACAGCAGAAATTCTTAATGATAATCTCCGTAATAAAAAATAGTTGAAAAGATAATATCTGTAAATAATGTACTTTGCATTTACATAAGACTAATTACAGTATGATAAATACACTATATGCTTAAAATCATTTTAAAAAAAAAAATTTTAATTCATAATTTTAGACGTGATTTTTTCTTATGACTATGATATATATTCTGAAAAATACAGTACTTTGTCCATGATTGAAAATGAGAATTATTATAAGTAATGCTTCGATCCAAGTAAAAAAAATCCATCATTCGGATTAAAATAGTTATTTAATTTGGATGAAAATTCAGTTGTTAATTAATAAATATCTGGATAAAAAAAAATTATTTTAAAATTTTAGTCCTATCAATATATTCGCACAAGCCATTAATTATTAAAATCTGATCGCTGATTTCGAGTTATCTGAAACCTGAACAATCTGGTTCAAACTGCAGATTTTTATCTAGATTTTCAGTTTAATCAGGATCAATCTGTACACAGTTCGAAGCACTACTGCAATAAGGGTGCCTTTATTTTTTTTTTAAGATTGTTATGAGTGCAACATGAATTTCGCTTAAAATCTCTACAAAAACAAAAGATGATTTGTAATTAAAGTTCGCACGTATTGCAAAATATATTTAAAAAAAGGGCGTGTTTTAGGAAAAAAAAACGAGTTTATTACCTTATAAATGTTAAGTGACTTTTGAAGCGCTTGTCACAATAATAGTAATAAATGAAGTAGTAGCTAATAACTTTGTTGATGTCATCAAATATGAATTTACGAATAAAAATCTTACTATATTTATTTTAAAAGATCAACAACAAAGGTCTACATTTTCATTTAAACTTTTTATGTATGTCATTATAATATAATTATCAGGAGAATAATAAGTGATAATGAGTATCGGGATAGTGAATAATGAAATTTCGGGATTTGGGATATACGTTCATACGATCTGATCATCGGGATCTGAATGGACCCCCTGAAGATTTACCCAATACTACTATACTTGGCATGCAATTAAGCGTTTTTTTTGTGACACGTAAGACGATAATTTAAACCGACAATCACATGTTATTTGTCATTTTTTTACATATACTGTAGGTCATCGCGTTACCTTTATTTTTTTTAGAGAATGTTAAAATAAATTACGAAACAAGTAATAAAAAAGAATACAGTATAGACATTTTTTACTCCTTGCCAGGATACATCCGGTAAAAGCTCAGTGAAGTTCAGAATAGGATAAAAAGTATTCGGAGCACGCATCCCCGTTCTGTGGGCGCGATTTTTTCATCAAGAGAATGGCAAATAGGCATCAGATCACTCAAAAAAAAATGTCACAGAGATAAATGTACGTATTGTCACACTTGTTACCATCGATTTGCGTCGCAGTCACGTGATAGTAACGGATGTAAATTATCAATTTATGAAATCTAAGTGTAATTTAGTGTTTATAATAAGTGTTTATACGAAAATAAGTGTTTTCTTTATTAACAAATAATTGCAATACGAATAAATTCCAAAATAAAAACTAACAAATCAGTGTATATACGAAAATCATAAAAATAACAATATTGCTGCCTCACTCGGCGATCTGCAATATTAACAATATGAAAATTATCAACAGGAAATTAAACTAAAACTATCTAATAGATAAAACCACAAATTTCGTCCTTTTTCACATCATATAGCCAGTCTATATATAATAATCCCTTTGTGAGTATAACTTATATCAGGTATAAGTTAGCCTTAGTATAAGTTGTCCACAAGTTATCCAAGTATAACTTATACCAACAAATAGCTGATCATCTAGCAACATTGCATGCAGATCATTGCCAGATGATCTGTGTAACACACTCCATATGAAAGTCACATGATATTGATAAACCCGCGCTAAACGGACATACTTGGAACACTGTTCCAAGTACAGTACAATGGTATAGTTTTTGTTTTATTCTCTCTAGGCAAGGAGTGAAATGACGGTGTTCCGTAACTGTCCCGTACATTCTGTAAACAATAATTTAACGATTATTGTCGGTTATAGCTTTGTCGAGTTCGAATATACCTCAAAACCCGGCCCGCCGACTCGAGCACTATCTTATAATAATTAAATTATCTTTGCATTTCATAGAGTGTAATAAGCAACTTTATACTCATTGCAAAACATCATTTTATTAAGAGATTTGAATATTAAAAAATTAATAATATTATTATTTAATTTTATTTATTATTATTATTTACTGTATTATAAATATGATATGCTAAAATATATGCTTGAAATTTTGTTTAAAAAAAGAAAATTTTAGGTGAGTTTTTTATGATGATCGGAATCATTTTTCAAAAAATATTTTGGTCCATGTTGATGATGAAATTGAAAATGAGGGTTATTATTGTTATGGGAACGATGAAAATGTCGCTTATCACTACAAAAACAAAAAAGGATGATTTATAATTTAAAAGTTCTTACGTACTGAGAAATAAATTTTTTTTTCTAAAAAAAGTAAACTTACGTTTTAGATGAAATATGAGGTTGTTCATGTTGTGCGGCTTTAAAAGCGTTTGTTGCCATAATAGTAATGAATGGAGTAGTAGCAAAAAATCTAATTGATAACGTTATTATATTCATTAAATTCGTTTAAATTTGTTAAATTTATTAAATACGTTAAATTGGTAAATTCGTAAATTCGATTTTCTATTAATGTGGATTTACGAGTTTATATGAATAAAAATGGATTGTATTTATATTCAAAGATCATCAATAAAGGTATACATTTTCGACATATATTTTAACCATATGGATTGTGAAAATCTATTACTGAGATTCAGGGAATTTACATACAATAAAATGACATACATAAGAAAATCATCATATTTCATTCTCCTAAAATCTGTAGATACTGTTTGGCAATTCTTGATTCATTAAATTGAGCTAAAACTTTTTTTCTTAATTTCTTTATACTGAAATTAAAATAAAATGTTTACTTTATATTGCAACCTTTTCATATTATAAATTGTCAATAAAACAATATATTAGAGAAAAAAAGATATAGAATATTTGGACCAAAGAAATTTCATCTTCCACATTATATAGTTTTTGCATTAGAAGTTTTATGCTGCGGCAATTCGGCCTAATAATTATATTTATTCATTCTCTTGATGTATCAGTGAACAATCAGATTGTAATTATTATAATTTCATCAATGTTTAATCAAATAAGAATGTTAGTCTCCAAAAAAATATATATACTTTATAAATTAATTAATGGAATGAACAAGAATGATTCATTGTGAATTTTAAAATTTAATGTCAAGTTTTATTTATAAAAAATTCCCCTGACTTTAATATCATAGTATAAAAAAATATTTACGTCATTACGCAGCTCAATACATCCGCAGCAAAATAACTTTAGTTATTATTGATCAAAAATTAGCCGAAATTAACGGTTGTACCACATTAAATTTTAGTTATATTAATAATGCTATTATGTTTAATAATCAAATCGTATGCGCTACTTGCGCTTTCAAAGCTTTCAAAGTCGAAACCAATTATCATAATCAAAAATTTCATGATCATGATATCATCACCTTACGAACTTTGTATTTTTCTTTTTATTTTAAAAAAGAATTAACAAATGACGACAGCGACGCAAGAAATCGGATGACTGTGTCATACTACCACCATATAAACTATCTATCTTCTTTTGGTAAACAAAAAGTTTCTACGAAAGACTTCCTACGAAGAACTCATAAAAGTTAAAATAGGTGTGGTTCCGATATAAAATTTCTTTTACTTCTACCGTAACACAATCTTGTGTTCTGCTGCGCCAACTCTTCAAACTCCGGTTATTCATTACTATTTTGATTTTGTTGAAAGGAAAAATTTATCTAGAAACTTACTAAATATATATTACAAATAAAATTTATAAATAAAAGTAAGTTTTTAATGAAAGTAAAAATCTTAACTTAGAATTTATTTGAAAGAATTCTTCAATTACCTTATTAATGTATAAAACTACGCTCCGTTTTTACGTATATAAAAGTAGTCATCGAAAAAGTAGAATCCAATTTTCAACTCATTACAATACATAATTATGTCGCTTCAACGAAGATTCAATCTTGTTATTATATTAATTATCTACATTACATTTTTCACATTTTCACATAAAAGCAATGCATTTCCAATAAATGATGTAAAAGAAGACAATTATTCAGCAACAGAAGATATATTTGATTTTTTATTTGCCACCTCTATTCCAGCTTCAGCATTATTACTTTATTATAAATTTAAAGAATATAGACAATTTCAAATTATAGTTGGAATAACTGATGATTTATTAGCATTATTCACAAATTTCGTAATTCCTTTCATCTCATTATATATGAATCCAATAGAACATAATAAATGTATCATGAAAGATGATATTATGAGCTCTCTAATAGCTGCTATTATATTTTATGGTATTTGTTTTTCATATCGAGTTATAATAATTAAGCAAGCATCATTTAAAAATGTTAAATTAGAATATACTTTCATTTTAATTGGGGTGATTATAATATATTATTGGCAAATAACTGCTAAGATATTTTGTTTATTCAAATATAAATGTATAGAATATTGGTATTTATTTAACGCGGTTTATTTCATATTAACAAATTTTGGTATAATTATGTCGTTACATCTTTTATATTATGAAAAATTTCTTAAATCATTTAGATGGATTTTATTAAGTCTTTACCTCTTCAATTTATTTTATATTTGTTTATTTTACGCTTTCATAAATACTATTGGACCTTATATTACAAAACTTATTCTATTTTGTGTAACATATACTTTGGCTCGTTTAGTAATGAATTTTGAACCTGAGAAAGATGATTTGGTTGGAGAGGAAATTTCTGGAGAGAAGAGTGTCGGATTATTTGAAATTTTGAAAAGATGGAAATCTAACTGGTATTCTATAGGTACAAAAGAAAATATAATTGGAAAGACAAATAATGTGAGAAATGTAATAAATGTAATGATAATTAGTATAAGAGAATTAATAGAAGAGATAAATGAAAATTTTGGTACAAAAATAGATGATATAATAATTAATGATGTTGATGATGAAATAAATGAAAATAATGTTGAAGAAGAATTAAATGATATAGAAATTAAAGTGAATGATATTAAAAAAAATATATTACAAGTGATAGAAGAAGAAATTTATAAAATAAAATTTGAGAATAGTAAAGAACAATTAAATAAATTAAATGAGATAAAATTTAAAATGAAAAGTATAAAAGATGATATGGATTATGTTCATAATATATTTAATAAGATTAAAAAAAAGGAATATTTTAGCGTTGGTAACTATTTATTTTCTAGAAGAGATGGTTCATTTCTTGAAGTTAAAGGAAGGAAAAAGAAAAGAATTATAACATTTAGAAATTTAAATAATATTTAATGAATTAGTATATTATTGGCATATGCATATTGTACAGAACATTGTAGATTAAGAACATTATTGTATTTTTATTTATTAAAGACACAATTTTTATTATATTTAAAATTCCTAGAAATTACGCGCGAAATATTAAAAGACATGTTAATAATATTAAATACGTTGATATTATACCGAAGAATGCTGTAGATAGATTCTTTAATTCGTGAATTGAGCATTTTGGTATCTCTTATATATTTCAAGGTCCCATTCGTTCAGTAAATGAATAAAACACGAAGTTGTGCATGTTTGCTTGAAAATGGACGATCTCTCATTTGTCACCCCCAAATAACTCCAATATATCACACTTACGATATCAAATATTTCTCTTATATTCCAATCAAATAAATTGAAACTTAACACGTTAAATTTTTCTGAATTAGATAAAAGTAATTACTTTTGAATAATTATTCTATATTTATAATAATTGTTTGCTCTATTAATAAAATAAATAAATAAATAAATGTACAAAAAATACATTAATTCTATTAATTCTTAAGGTATGAATTTTCTAATATTTGTGTAATATTGGGTCTTTTACTACCATTTTCAGCTACCATACACTTAACTAAAATTGAAACTTGCTCATCTTCAATATCTTCGCAAACTTTAGTTAAATTTAATTGTTCTAATTCTTTTTCTGTATTATATAATAAATGTTTTGTATTCAAATAATAAACTATACAACCTAAACTAAAAATATCTATACTTTGTTTTACTAATAAAGTTTCTGACTGAGATTTAGTAGTATAATACGTGGAAGAAGTAGTAGAAGAGTATGAAGAAGGTGAGTATGATGAATGTGACGCTGATGATGATACGATTTGTTGAAGAAAGAGTAGTTCTGGTGATGTAAATCCTAATTGTAATGGCTGATTATATTTGTCGGAGTAAATATTATCTCCAGCATTTTTTGAATATTCAAAGTCACATAATTGTATTTTGTGAATCTTTTGATCCTTACATATAATATTTGAAGGATTCAAATCCATGTGCTATATTTAAAAAATAATCAAATTAGATAAGAAAAAAATAATTGAGAATAATGAGAATAATTAATTAATTTATATTTGAATTTACTTACCACTACACCTTTATTATGACACCACTCTACAGCTTTACAAGTACCCAAAAGTACACTTTTTATATGAGTTTTATTATCACAGATATTATCTGCGATTTCATCTAAAGATTTTCCGAAATACCTCGTAATTATGAAATATTTTTGTTCTTCAGCCGGATTCACAGTTATTTCCTCTAACTTTACGGTTGATTTCGACGTAAGAGCTTTCAAAAAATGGGTTTCATTTTCCCATCTTGAACGAGATTTATAAAATTTAACTACTATTTTATCTGAGGTGAGTATATGTCGACCCAGATATACTTTATTACGCCTTGACTTTGGTATTTGAGAAATCAATTCATATTTATTATATATATATGATGATAATGAATTTGAACTGTCGTTGTGAATTGAGCGTGTGTTAGGATAGATTGTATCAGTTTGGGGTAATGGTGATGGTTCATTATCTTGTGGAGTATTTGGGAGAATGTTTTGTTTAGTACTTTGATATAAGTTGTTTTGGAACTTTCCATCACAATCCTCGTAAATAAAAGGTCCAATTTGATAATCTTGTGATGAAGGTGGAGAATAGCCATTTTTGACGTGTTGATCCGTATTTCTTGATGTAAGATTGTTTTTACCCTTGTTAATAATGTCTAATGGCTTAGATTTTTTATGAAAAAAATGATTTTGTTGTGATCTTGAAGAAGAGGTTCGTGAAGTTATTGATGAATCTAGCTCTACTTGTGAATTTTCCTCTTCTTCAAAAGGTGTACGATGTTCTTCGATGATAAAGTAAGATGCTCCATTGCCATTATTAGCATTATAATAAGGTTCTCCGTAACTTGAATTATTGTTTATTATTTGTTGACTGGTTTTTTGCTTTGAAAATTCAGACATTTTACTGGAATTCAATGAATCTGATTGAGATTTTAAAGAGTCAGATCTATGATTATTTGGATCAAAACTTTGAGTCAGTAATAGATTAGATATTCTATGATGTTCATTAGGAACAATGATATTCTCTTGCAAAGAAAACTTTCTTTGACGTTCATTATGCTCGAAATTTTGATATTCTTGTGGTCGATGATCTTTTAATGATGATGGAGCTATAGGTTCTTGTGGGCGATTAATATTTTTATAAGATAGAACACGCCTTGGAGGTGGCAGTGGTGGTGGTGGTTTACTTGATTTTCTCTTTTCTTTAAAGATATCTTTTGATGTAACTATGGAATGACATGATAAATCAAAAGTAATATTTATTTCTTCACATCCCCTCTCTTTCTCCATTAAAAAATGATTTCCAACTAAAAAATTAAGTTTATTATTATTTTCTTGTTTTAACAAAAAATAAACCTTCTTAATATTACAAAAAAAACATCATACCATTTTTATGTCCACCTTCAGATAAATCTGACCAAATTGATTTCAATTCACCGACAGGTCCAATACTAATTTTGACTTCAGCATATCCTCTAATTCCGTGTTTAAAACGAATGATCAATTTATCGAGTCCTGCTATCAAGAACATTGCAATGGGATATTTCCATTCTAATTGTTTCTGATGTGAAGAATTATGAACTATTGGAATTGTATGCCAGTGTCCTGAAGAATTTAATACTTTTTGTAATATGAACTCTAATGATCCAGTGTGGCCAAGTATATTTTTACTATTATATATATTAAAATAATGTTATTTTTTTTTTAAAAAAAAAAAATACAATAAAAATTAAATCATAATATATTACTATTTTATATTATTGATTAATATCATCCCGATTTTTTTTTCGCGAATTGAGTCATCGTCGAAAATTTTCATCTCTGTTGGTGGATCCTTATCAAGAGAATATAAAAATATAATTAGTTAATTAATTTATTAATAATTTTTGTAAGAGCTGATGTGTTAACTTACGTTTGATAAGAAATATAAAGAAAACGATATTTTTATTTTTGGATTTCCGTTTCGAAGTGTCAGGGTAACTTAAAATGGAATAAATTTTAATTATAAGTTTTTGTTTGACTAAAGAATTCATATTATTGTATAACAATATTTACCTCTATTATCTTTTCTTGGTTCATCAAATTTATCAAAATCTACTAAAAACTCACTTATTTGTCCTAAACATCCGTCATAACCTTTAATAGATGTATTCCAACATCTAATGGTTAATTCGTTACTTTTAGGCGGATTTATGGATGTACCAACATTAAAATGAATATGTTCATCCCATGCAACTTTCTTTGTTGTATTATCTGATGATGATGTCCTACATAAGAAAATAATTTTTATATTAACTTGGTTTTTTTTTTAAGTTAATCAATTTAAGAGGTATTTGCAATTTGATTAACTTACGCTAAAGATGGAATCGTTTGTTTATTTATGCCATTAAATTCAATTTCTAAAAGTATCTTTTCAGAATCTTTCAATAAAACTTTTGACATTAGTCTATTCGCTAATGACCTTTCCACTTTTTCGCTTATGATAGTACTAATGAATTGTATAATATTAGTAACAATGAAACCAAATGTAAACAGAAATAAAATAAATAAATACCATTGGAAATTTTTAATCAGTATTAAACCGCCTTCAATTTGTGTATCAACATTATTTTTATTCATTTTCTTTTTTTTTAAAAAAAAAATTCAAGAATTCTTGGAAGTATCTAGTTAGAAAATATTTTATGTACTAAACCTTATTACGTTACATTTATAACAAAGGGAACGTTTCACAATAGGCGTTACTTTTTTCATTATATGACCTTCTAGAGGACAAGCCGTGGCCAAGACCATTGGCTGGCCAAATTGATCGGCAAGAAAATCCTTGGAGTATTACGTAATAATTTCACCATACTGGAAACGGATAATGATCACCGCGTCAAATTGATATAAATTTAATCAAAATTTAATCTTTTGCTTCTATAAACCATGGAAGATCCAAACGCAGATACGGAATGGTAAAACTTTTTTTTGTAGAATTTGTTATATGCGGCAATGAATAAAACATATAACATTTGTTATCTTAGGAACGATATTCTTCGAGCTCGTGGTATCCTTCCTCCAAAAGAAGGTCCCACAGAAGAAGAAATATTTGAAGAAATGGACAAAAATATTCGGGAAAAACAAGAAAAGCATTTAGAAGATAAAACATTAGATGAATTAGATGAGTTAGAGGATGAAGAAGATGATCGAATATTAGAAGAGTACCGGTAAGAAATTATTTTTTTTTTTCTTTAAAAATAAGTGATTAATTTATTTACTATTTGTAGACAGAAAAGAATAGCTGAGATGAAAGCCGAAGCGTCACGAGAAAAATATGGACAACTAATTCAAATATCAAAGCCTGATTTTATAAAAGAAGTAACAGAAGCAAGTCAAGAAGTCTGGGTGATTGTGCATTTATTCAAAGATCCGTGTGTATAAACATATGTAAAATGTGATTTATGTATTAATAGTAGTGTAACATGTATATATTTTTATAGGATCCCAGAATGTAAATTAATGAACGCACATTTAACAACACTCGCAGAAAAATACAAAGCAACAAAGTTTGTAAAAATAGTTGGAGATCACTGTATACCAAACTACCCAGATAAAAATTTACCCACTCTGTTAATTTATGGTAATAATGATCTTCAACAACAACTTGTAGGCCTATCTCAATTAGGCGGAATGAATATGACACTTCAAGGTATTCTTTATTTTCATTTCAATCTAAATTTCTTGTTGATATTAATTAAGTTAACATTATTTTGATATTTAAGTTCTTGAAAATTACCTAATTTCTGTTGGTGCTATTGAGGGATCTAATAAAAAGACTGTGGACAAAGATTCTTCTACACAAAAAATAATTAAAAATCCTACAATTGCTGCCTTAAGCGATGATGATGAAATTTCAGATGAAGATTAATATTCTATTTATTCCACGAGTTTCTGTTACCGTTAATTAGTTCCTTTTTAAGCCAAATGATTATTATATGTATTACATTACTACGAGTTTTGAGGTGAAAATTAATTTGTACAAATATTTCATTGTCTTTAAAGAATATCAACTTCAATTTGCATTCCACAAATTTTGCAGCTTTGAGTTGTTACTCCAGTTTCTGGGTCTTCTTCAGTCTCTCCAAATTCATGCTTGTGATTCTTTTGTACAACTAAAACTTCAGTCCTAGTACGTTTTCGAAGGTCTAAAGAAAATAAATTTATTATTAATTTATTTTATTACTGAATCAAATGTTACATATTAAAATTTATATACCTGCAAGTTTTGTTTTGAATTTCTTGTCCTTTTTCTTCTTTTTGAGACTTACCCTCTTTTCATATTCTTCGTCTAACCCTTCTTCGCCTCCCCATTTTTTGAATGCGTATTCTTCAACCTGTTCTCTAAGGTACAACATCATATTATTCCAGGTTGCTTTATGTGGATTTGGTTTAGATAAATGTGGTAAAATCTCTGCATCTCTCAATTCAGCTAAAATTAGAAACAAATTAAATTAAACATTTTCATTTAAAAAATATATATATAATTCTAAAATCAATTCAAATAAACCATACGATCTGTTAATAAATAATCCTAAATTCTTAGTAAAATTAGTAAGTTGATTCATGAGATATTTTGTTAAAGAGTGTAATTTTTACGGAAAGAGTTACCTCCTTCGCCTCGGACTTGGTTATTAAACTATATTTTTCAGGATATTTTTCCTTACAATTCTTACATACATTGACTTTGAAAGTCTTACGAAACAGGCTATCTAATTCTACTGAATTACATTCTTTGCATTTTTGATTTTCAGCTGGATCAATACTCATGGCTATAAAAGAATTATACATGTTAGTTGATATTATTAAAAATTATATATCGTCCTAAATAAATTATTTTTACATGGCTCTAAAGCTTCAAATTCGGGTTCAAGAGGTTCCCATCTTCGCTTTTTAGGATTTTCATCTTGTTCTGATAGAAATCCTCCACGAGTATCTTTCATTTTTGAAAAATCATATTCCACATAATTTTGGAACTTTTTCATAGGACGTAACCCTTTTTTTTCATTAATATTTCCATTATTTGAAATAATTCCTTTTTGTTCAGTGCTAGTTAAATTATTTTGCTGATCTCGTTTCTGTTTTTCCCCTAATTTCGCTTGAGCTTTAAGTCGATTCTCTTCTATACGCTTAACCTGTTCAGGGGTTAAACTAATAGTATAAATTTCACCAGTTTGTTTTTCGGGATTCGTGTTTGTGGAAATTTGATCTTGAGCAGACATTTTTCAATAAGTAAAAAGTTGGAGAAGTTGCTTAAAAATCTATAAACACGTGATTGTGTAATATATTTTTTTGTAATTTCACACATTTCAAAATCACACGTGGTCTTTTCCTATCACAAAATATAATAATGCGAATCGAACGAAATCAGTTAATCCGCATTAAAGTTCACGCCAATTGTATTTTCTTTAAGATTTTAGTTTTTTCAAATTAAAAGTTTTAATAAGTCAATTATAATGGAACCCTGTCCAGAAGTTTACCAAAACAATGAAGAGCCTGACGACACGGTTGTTCGTCAGTTGGTATTAGATTACCTTATACATAATTGTTATGGTGAAACTGCCAAAGTATTTTTTAAAGATGCTTTGAATGTAGGTGAACCTAGCATGGAACATGTTTTAAATGGTTCTGCTCAAAACGGTTCAACCAATGGTACTACCAATGGTGTCGTACAGAATGGTAACAGTTCACCCGTACCCATGGATATTATTGAAGTAGACGAAGACGGGGATTGCGAAATGGCTGATTCAATTCAAGAGGAATGTATGCATATTGATTCCACCAGTGAATTAATATGTAAAGAAGCTAATTCTCAAATGCTTCTCGAAGTACTGAAGAAGAGTAAACGTAGTAACGGATATGGAGAGCGCTTTAATGCCGAATTTGCACTTAAAAGTTTAGAAACAAGAAAAAGTAAGAGTATAATTTAAGTTTCGCGCATATCATTTACATTTTGTGATCTAAGAGCTGGCAACCTAGGTTATTTGATATTTTTTTTTTTCTTTTTTTTTGTACGGAGAAATCCGCCATTACATAATAGCTGGAAGCATCACTGAAGCCTTATCATTATGTCGAGATAAGTTTCCTCACGTTGTGTCCTCGGATGAACAAGACAATCGAACTACTGCACGTTCAATTGATATGTGTTTCAAACTTCATTGTCAACAATTCATTGAAACTGTACGTGCTGGCAATCCAATTGAAGCGTTGATATTTGCCCAAACAGTATTAACAAGTTTCCCTAAAAAGAAAGGGGCTAATGAAGAAAAGTTTAATGCAGAACTTAAAATTATGAGCGCTTTAATGGCATATGAAGATCCAGAAAACTCACCAGTAGGGTCACTATTGGCTCAAGAACATCGAGATAGGTTGGCAGATGAAATTAACAGTGCCATTCTCTGTAAGTTTGCCTAATGAATTATGTTCATTGTTAATTAATTTAATGAACTGATGATATTTTCGACAATTAATGTCATTTTTTTCCTCATTTAGCCTTTGATTGTCATGCGAGCGAGTCGGCACTTGAAAGAATTGTGAAGCAAGCGACATTAGTGCGGGAATATTTACATAGCACAATGTCAAGAGGACAAAGAAATAACAAGGTATATCCAACATGATGAATAGGATCGAAATTTTTCTTCCTGGAAGGCAATCATCCCAATCTCGTTTCGTGCGAACACTTACTATTCAGGTGTACGCTAAATGGCAGCTTTCCACGTTTATTCAAGAAGGCAGTTGAATAATCTTCGAACTCATTTTCCAAAACCACGAAAAAATCATTGTGATTTTTTGATTCGTTTATCCTAGTGAGTTATTAATTCAAATCAAAAGCAACTCTTTAGATTGTAAGATTTTGTCAAACATTTTTATAATCCCATAGTTAATAAGTTTATATGCAAAGCTAGTATGCAACATACTTAGCTATAGTTTACTATTTTGAGGAAGAAGTTATATTTCCATTTTATTTCGTTGGTTCTGCGTCAAACGAAGGAATATTTAATCGGTGACTAATTTATTATCGGAAATATAATCCAAGCATTTCAATATATTGATTTAATGAAGTAATAGGTAAAAAATTTTTTCATTTTGCTTAATTTCATTCTTTTTTTTTTGTATAATAGATAATATATAAATCATGTTTAATCAAAAAAGATCTCGACTTCTTATATATATCACGTGTATAATTTTAATTCGTAGTAATTAAAAATAGATATCTAAGAATCTAAGATTATAACAAAACTATTTTTAACTGTTATTTTATTTTAAATGTTACACAAGGTCATGCAAGATATTAAGTATTTCCTTTTTTTGTTAATATTTCTATTCATGCGTTACAATTTTTAATTTTATATAATAAAAATAACTAAGAAACTATTAATTCCCTTGTAATATAATTGGCCCCCCCTCTTTTTCAAAACTTAATTTCTGCCTATAAGTTCCTAATAATACAAGCAAATAATTAAATTGACTTTGAACCTTATTGGAATGAAACAGAAATAATATTAAGTTTTTCAAAGATATTTTTGCAATTAATAAAGATTAAAATATTTTTGGTATTAATAAGAATAAAGTAGTTGTTTAATATATATATTTATTTATTTATTTTTTGAAATATAAAAATCTTAAAAATACTTTATTAGTCAAGTATTATTATATAATAAATTTGCCATCTTAAACTTAATTTTTAGTTTTAGAATGATATTTTAAAACTTACTAATTAATTAATTAATTATAAATTCAAATAAAATTAATTATTCTTATTTTTTTTTGCTATTCTATTTAAGCTGCTGATGTGTGGAATAGAACAGCTAGTAATGCTCCCAAAAGAAGCCAACTTGAAACAGGACCCCTGAATGCAATTATATCATACTATTTATTTTATATTACCTTCAGTAGGTAATTATCTTTTAAGATAATTACTTACTTATACTAGAATGTGACCTAGTTATAGGTATAATGTTGCCTATCCATTTTATAATATTACCTAACTATTTTATAATGATGCCTATCCTTTTTCACATGATTACTGTGGGTGGCTTGTGCTCATTTATTTACCTTAGTGGTTATATGGTTATGAATGGGGTTTTAATGCCTCCTAAAAATTATTTCACTTTAGGATCTTATTGGACATACATTCCCTCTACAATGATATATTTATGATACTTATTTATGTGTTTGGATACTTCCTAGCTACAATTCTATTAAATGCCTTGTAACCATTTTTGAGATAGTTTGTTAGATTATTACTTACATAGATTTGGAAAGTGAATTAGTTGCTTTTCTACCCTATTTGTTTACAAAGAAAGGTACAAAAAGTATCTGATAGTTGACTGGAGGGTTGTCTTTAGAGGTATGTTTTGGTAAAATCCATTCAATCTGTTATCTATTTTTTGACTGGATCAGATGATCTGAATTAAGAATGAATAGATCCAGATGGATCTGTTGGATGATATTGGATTGATCAGATGTTATACTAATAACTGAATTGATCAGATAATCTAATTAAATCTGGTATTTTTTTTTAAAAAAAGAATTTTTCTTTTATTTTTTAGAATGTCTTTGGTAGTTCCCTTCAGAATTTGGCTTAAATAACTTGCTTGTTCAATAAAATTTTTTCATATTTGATAAATTTCAATAATGAAAGAAAGGCTTTGATAAGGATATGTTGTGCGCTTAGTTTACAACATTCAACAAATATAACAAAAACACCTTTAAAAGAAATTATATAAGAATTATGTTCTTTTTACTTCATTTTTCCAAAGAATATCTTCCTGAAACTGGATTTTGGCTTAAAGGTAAGTTAGAGGGAGGAGATTTCATTTTTTTTATTTTTTTTCATTTATTTATTTTTCTAATGTTTTTCTTTGTTCTTTTTTGTAAATTTCAGCTTCCTGGGTTCTTTGGGATATTGAGTAAATGTGTGGGGTAAGTTCTTTTGAAATATATTTTGAAGAAATGTACTAACGTTTCTTTTTATTCTTTTTTGTAGATTTCAGTTTTCTGAATTCTTTGGAATATTGGGTAAGTGTATGGAGGTGGGTAAAGCTCTGCACGAGCCGAGTTAAGCCAAGCCACAGTCTGGCTCAGCTCAGCTCAAAAAAAAAAATTTGGGCTCGAGCTGGAGTGAGCTGAGCCATAAAAATCTCAGCTCGAGCTAAAGTGAGCTGAACCGAGCCTTGAAAAATCCTGGCTCGAGCTAAGCTAGGCTCAAACTGGCTTGAACTGGCTCGAGCTTTATCTTCAAAAAACGTTTCATAACATTTTTATTAAAATATCAAAAAAAATGTTGTGAAACATTTTTTTGATATATTATTAAACAAAAAATGGTTTCGCAACATTTTTTGTTAAAGTATCAAAAAAAATGTTGCAAAACGTTTTTTTAGTATGATATTATCCAAAAAAATGTTTCGTAATATTTTTTTTTAATATAACATTATACAAAAAATGTTTCACAACGTTTTTTGTTAAAGTATCAGAAAAAAATGTTGCAAAACGTTTTTTTAATATAATATTATATAAAAAATGGTATCACATTGTCTTTTGTTAAAGTATTAAAAAAAACATTGCAAAACATTTTTTTTATATATTATACAAAAAAACGTTTCACTACATTTTTTGTTAAATTATTGGAAAAAAACGTTGTGAAACATTTTTTTAATATAACATTATATAAAAACGTTTTGCAACATTTTTGGTAAAGTATTGGAAAAAAATGTTGCAAAACGTTTTTTTTTTGATATATTATTAAACAAAAAATGGTTTTGCAATATTTTTTGTTAAAACATTGAAAAAAACGTTGCAAAACATTTTTTTAATATATTATTAAACAAAAAACGGTTTCACAACATTTTTTGTTGAAGTATCAAAAAAAAATATTGCGAAACATTTTTTTAATATAATATTATACAAAAACGGTTTCGCATCATCTTTTGTTAAAGATCAAAAAAAATGTGAAACGTTTTTTTATATGATATTATACAAAAAAATGTTTCACAACATTTTTTGTTAAAGTATCAGAAAAAACGTTGCGAAACATTTTTTTTAATAGATTATTAAACAAAACACAGTTTTACAACGTTTTTTGTTGAAGTATTGAAAAAAAATGTTGCAAAACGTTTTTTTTAGATATATTATTATACAAAAATGTTTTGCAACATTTTTGTATAATAGCTTGATTGGCTTGCAAGTCAGCTTGAGCTGGCTCGAGCTGAATAAATTCTTGTTCGAGCTTTTTAAGCCAAGCCCATTACTGGCTCAAGCTTTTTTTAAGCCAGCTTACGAGCCATCAAGCCATTTTAAATGTGGCTCAGCTCGATTTGGCTTGAAAAGCTCAAGCTAGCTTGCAAGCTGGCTTGGTTCATGCGGAGCTTTAGAGGTGGGTTCTTTTGGAATTTACTTTGAAAAAACATATTAACATTTTTTTAATTCTTTTTTGTAGATTTTAGTTTTCCAAATTCTTTGGGATATTGGGTAAGTGTGTGAATAGAGATGGGCAAATAACGGTTATATAACATATATAACACCAACTGATCATGTGATATCAATCACGATATGCCAATCATTTCCTTTTTTGGTAATACCCATTCCACAAAAATAATTTTCTAAAAATGGATCTTTCTGATTTTGGAAATTTGTGTAATATTAGATATAAAAAAGGAAATTATCATATAGGCCGATTTGTCTCACTTGCGATTATATCACATACAGGAGATGATCGACCATCGATCATTGCCATTCATTTTCGCATATCACATTATCAATAACCAATAAATAATCAAATAACAATTGTCACAATCCGCAGATAATATCGATATACAATAATT
>JADRCO010001244.1:0-20992 GCA_021464525.1 Rhizophagus sp. LPA8_4_AMF | reverse complement strand
AAAAAATAAAGATAAATAATAAAATTATATAATTTTAATAGTATAATTAATAATTTAAATATAAATAAAATACCTCACAGATATTCCCTATATCAAAACCAAAAGATTGGCAATATAGGCTAAATAATACGAGACCAATATTATTATTAGAGTACTTGTGAAAGGTTTATGTTAAGATCATCAACAAGCGACTGAATACTATAATGTTAAAGCATAATATTTTAAAAGGTCCCAACTTTACTGGCCTTCCAGATGGTTCTACAAATACACCAATACAAGTAATCAATAATATTATAACAGACGCTCAGGAGAATGATAATGAATTATGGATTCGCCTACAGGATATGGCAAAAGCTTTTGATTCTGTTGGGATGACGCTTCTTACAAAAGCTTTATTAAAAATTAAATACCCTCCTCAATTAATTTCATTTATAATTAATTTATTTAACAACAGAAAACTTAGGGTTATCACAGCTCATGATATTTCTAAGAGGTTCATAGCAGGAGAAAGAAGAAACAATTTTACCGCTTATTTAGTAAATTTTCTATGATCCTTTATTGACACGTATCAATTAAGATTATTCTTTGAGGTACATTTTGTATGATAAATGGTCTTTAGCTATGAATTTTGACACTAAGAAAGATCAGCATAAATTGAAGATCTCATGCACTACCTTTACTGATGACACAGCATGAATTGCAAAGAATGGTACAGAAATGGATCGTATTATTACTATATCAGATTCTTTTTACAAGCTAAATGATATAAAGATTAATGGAGATAAATCTGAACTTTTAGTATGAAACACTTCTAAATCCAAACCAGCTTAAGTGTTTATAGGTACTGACTGCTCTCTAGTCAAATGCAATCATCCTACTAAGGACACACGTTACCTGAAAATTTTTTTTCGTACAAAAGCTGGTAATAATCACATTTTAAGATATATCAAAAATAAGGTTACGGCAATTTGTAACATACTTAGACATAAAAAGATTACGACAGTGCAACTAGTCTATATAAACAATAAGGTTTTATTGGCACAGATTGAATATTGGGCTAAAACCACTTTTATCAGTGAACAACAATGCAAATTATTACGTAATCCTATTTTAAAGTTGCTCAAGAACAAAATGACTATTATATCTACAGCCAATAATAATATTTTTACACACAAAGAGATAGTAGGATTTGTTTCTTTACATCAGCATCTAGGATCTGCACAATATGCTGAATTTATAATTAGAATCAATTCCAATGATTGGGACAGTATTTCAACATGAATTATATTACGAAAAACACAATTATGTTTAGGACTTACAGATTGTATAATTTCTGGAGTCCCAACAAATATAATTTGAACGAAATTAAAGAATAACTAATTTTGAAATATTAAGAGAGATGAAAGATCAACTTTTTAATTTCGTGCATATTAGATCAGATTTTGGAATTGAGAACATTGAACTTGCTAGGCTATCAATTAGGGATATACTTTCTGCTCCTCATACTTATGCTTTTTCAGACCTGCTTTCAGTAGATATACGTAACAAAGCAATCTCAAATTACTATGCTCATCATACTAATTATCTAGGAATAATTTGTTTTTCTCAATGTACGCATGCGAATGGATAATAATTATTATCATGAAAACAATTGAAAAATATACTCGGCTTTTCCTTAAAAGGCAAAATCCTGCTGTTTTATCAGATTTTAGAATAATTAACGATTACCCAAAACTCACAAAATCGCAGTATAACCTCTCCACTAGCAAGTTCAATTACATGGAGCACATCAAAAATATTGGCTCAAAAACTTTTCATGAACAAACGTCATAAAGAATGGATCATCATTGATAATAGTGGTGATAGCAATATTGGTAAAATTATCAAAAAATCTTCTTTAACTAATTTTACTTACGTTCATTAGATCAGAGACGAATCCACAAATACGTTATCAAAATGTTCTGGATGTCGTAACAACGCAACTATTGATAATTTACACTCTTCTTGTGTGAAACGAGGACATTATTACAAAGTGGCTGTCATTAAAGTCGAGACTCTGGCTATACTCATAAGGGATAATTACTATCGACTCATTACACTAATTGACCTAATTAAGCAGAAAGCTATTATTTCGTCTATTGATTGAAGTAAGAAATGTGAATTGATGGACCTCAATATTAAGAGTCTAGATGTTTTGATAATTTGGAAATATATTTTATCACCAACATTATTCAATGAATTATTATCAATCACGAATATGTTAAATCAGATTCCCACTAACACCTTTAATATATACACAGATGGCTCCTTAGATAAAATTAATCTGGATAGAAATGGATGTGTTATTATGGGTTCTGGGTGGATAGTTTAACATCAGAACATTAGTTTCACATGTGGAGTCAAGTTTCATTTCTCGTCGACTCATCCTGAACTAATAGCTATCTTTACGGCAATTTTGGCTACTCCTTCCTACAGTTCGCTTAATGTTTTCACAGATAGCCAATCGGTAATTGATAGTATATTGTTTATGAAGCACCTCTCTAATCGATTGGGATGGCATTTTTTTAAGTAACAAAATAATTTCATCCTCCACACTATTTGGAACTTGATAGAATCAAAGAAGTTAAATTTTATGATATGTAAGGTCAAAGGACATTCAGGATGTAGATGAAATGACACAGCGGATTTAATAGCAAAAACTGGGGGTTCGTTAGCGAGAAATAACATAGATAAATTAATTAATATTATAAATTTAGGAAGTAATATAAGTAGTCTTAGATACTTACCCTTATGGAATAGTATAGAAATAGATAGGAATATAAGGAAATTTACCACAATGGTATCTGATGTATTGGAAGAGGTTTGATGGTCATTCAATAAAAATTGGGGAGCGCATTTTGATAATTATAATAATCTGTTTGATTGGAAATGGGATGTAAAATGAAAACACATCAAAAGTGTTTTGCACGGTTCTTGTAGAACTTTTGCTATCAATAATGAATTGAACAGTTTCGTCAAAGTCTCCAATAATTTATTACTGACGATTGATAATCTTAGAAAATGCTCTAACCTGTATAATAATGTTCCTTGCCCTTCTTGTTAAATGGAAAATGAAGATTTAACACATTTGTTGACATGTCACGTTCATAAAGAAGGGTTTATGCAGATTGAACAAGAAGTCACAGAGAAAATTGATAATTTTATTAGGAAGCATAATGGTAGTAAATGCTTCTTTACGCACAATAAATTGGAAACTACCATATTTGAATATAAGGATACAGCTTTTCCGTTGTTTAAACAAAGGAATCGTGTAGAATTAATCAAAGGTTTAATTTCAAAACCCATTTTTAATAATTTGCAAAAATTGACTTCTCAAAAATTAGTAGGTTCATTAGCGCGCAAAATAATTAAAAGCTTTCATAGAGGCTTTAAAACCCATATTTGAAAACCCTGTTGTGAAAGATTGATGATAATTAAACAAAATCTCCATATAACAAAAACAATGAAAGCTGCATCAAAAAGATTCTTTCGCTTAATATTTTTAACAATTCGCACATCCTCACAGATGGCTCAACTTTAGTCAATCCTAATCAAGATTTGAAAGAGATTTTGTGTTCATGCATGAAAAGATGTATAGATTACCTTACCAGCCTCCTTTGTAAAGGTATTAATCATACGTAAAAATCTATAAAATTAAAAAATAGAATTAGGAAAGATCATATAATTTAGTAGCGTAGTTGGTCCTTTAGCCACCTTCTATAGATCGTAAGGATGATATATCTAAGATAATCTGTTTTACCACATGATTTACTTGTGCAGGATAACAAGCTAATCGACAGTGCACAGATGGGATCTATATATAGATGACAGATGGTTTACTAATTTTTAGATCAGTAGAGCTTTATTTTTATTTTTATTATATGTATTAGTTTACGTTTACCTGTACTGATTAATTGGTAAATGCACTGCAAAATTAAAAAAAAAAATATATAAATAAAATTTAGTCATTACTAGGAATTTAGTCATTAATTTAGATTTAGTTAAATATTTAGTCAAATACAAAATTTAACGAAATATTTAGTCATTGCAAAAATAATTTAGACAGGCATCACTATCCAAATTTATATGTAATTTACTAAAATTTAGAATAAGACTTTATAAAATTTTTAAAAAATTTTCTATATAAATAAAGCTTAAAATTAATCAATTGGTGTAAAACTTTTATTGTAAAAGAATTTTTTTTTTTAAAAAAAAATACTTTAATTAATTCTACCTTTTACCTCCAACCACCTACCCTTAAGAAATTTGATTTATTATATAATTTTTTACTTTACACAGACGTATATGCAGAATACATATGCAAAATGTGAAAAAATGTGATGCGTCTTATGCATCTCTGAAATTAAAATTACACAACACATAGATTATTATGATTTTACTGTTATAATTAATTTGCATTAAGGTAATGATATTATTTAATAAAAACAACTTTATTGTTATATATTTAACGTGTTTTTACGTGTCTAATAGTTTTATTGCATTTTTACATATATTAAATTAATAAAAAAAATTTTCACATATTATACCAAAAATAGGATCAATTTGTTCAAAAATATATGATGACTTTGTAAAATGACCCAATTTGCGAAAATTCAAAGTATGACATTAGGCTAAATTTGGCCAAATTTGCGAAAACTTATTTATGACATTTTGTTAATTTTGGCTAAATTTGCGAAAAGTCCTATGTGAGTTATATATGAGATGTTTGGGGGTCCTTAACTTCTCGCTAACTCAAACAAAATAAAGATCTCTAAAGATTTTTATGCAAAAAATATTCAACAATCTCCAAAATCAGAAGTTATCGCAGATTTTTATATAAAAAGTCATTAACAAAACAGAAAAACCTACATCTGCAATATTGTGCAGATTTTTATCAAAATTGCATAAAAAAAGTGGCAATTTGCTAAAATCACAGATCGCCATAGATCTGAAACGAAAAAGTTTGCTAATGTTAAAATTCTTAAAGTTCAAGTAGTATTTTTAAAGAAAAATAAAAAGTAATATTAATAATATTTTCAAATTTAAAAAAATAATATTAATTGCTGAAACTACCAAATTGCCAAAATTTACCAAAACATTTGCATAGTTTTAGTATTACTAATCTAACATTTTAATAAAATTTAATATATACTAGCAGGATCTTTGAATATGAAAATATCATATTAAATAACTGTCTATATACTTTATAATATATAACTGTATATTTTTACCATTTTATTACTAGTAAACTTAGTAAATATTACATCAATTATTATAGAGACATTATTTTATATGATATCACCATATTCAGAAGTCCTATATTAGCTATTAAGCAATTTTTATAAAAAAAAAAAATATTATTGAAAACATTATTAAAAATTAAAAATAAAACTTTAAAAAGAAAAAAGTAGCATTAAAAAAAATCATTACTAAAAAAATAATAAAGAAATATTCCTTTTTATCTTTTATTTAAAGTTCAGTTTATATAATTCATCTTAGCAATTCCTATAAGAAAAAGAAGAATAATAATATTAAAATACTGGTAATTGTCAGTAAATTTACTTTTGTTATAATATATATATTTAAACAGCCTTATTTATATGTAAATTTAATGAGATTACTTTTTAATTATAATATTAATTAATTAAAATATTATACTTTAGTAATTTGAAAGCCACTAAAGCCATTTATTAATTTAAAAAATTATTAATTCTATATAAATTAATAATTAATTATCTATTATATTATAGAAATAAATATTAATAGCAAATATCAATTAGCGAATTTATCTATCCCAAAATATTTGGTTATAATTTATTAATTAATAATTTGTAGATATTTAATTTTTTCAGCTAAACTGGTAATTTTAAAGTGTTAAATTGCTTAAAATACATTCAAATGTAATTTTATGAATTAAACCGAAATTTCCATGAATTAAAGATTAATATTAACTCACTTGATTACTTGTCGATTTTAGTTTTTGAAACTAAAAATAAATTTAACAAATATTTTAGTAAACATTATTTTGAAACAATATATTTAAATTTAATCTAATCATACCTTTATGATCTTTATCATCATTCTTTCTTTTCAGTTCATACTTGTTTGAAAATTTTTTAAACTTTGAAACAAAAAATCCATCCATATTATGAACGTGAGGATAGAATCTTCTTGTTAATTTCAGTGAAGGATGGAAAACCTTGCCTCTATAACTAAGTCGAATATATAATATAATGTGTATATAATTAAAAAAAAGAACCATTTTTTTTAATTCAATATTCAAATTACGTACTTTGTAAACCCTTCTCTTCCAAAATCCAATCCAGTTGGCACTAATTTTACATTTGGTCGTTTCTTTAAAGCATAGTTTACAACAACTTCATTTTCTTCAACAGTTACTGAACAAGTTGAATATATGATATATCCCCCTTTAGACGATTTGGCATCTACAGAGTCAATAGCCGATAAAAGAAGTTCTTTTTGTAAATGAGGTAATAAAATAAAATCTTTCTCGGTCTTAGTTTATTATTAATTATTTTAAAAAATGGAGTTTGAAAATTATTATTTTTTGATGTTGCAAACTAAAGCAAAGTTATATAAATATTTTTACCTTATTTATTTTGACAGATGGATCTTTTGATATAACGCCAGTTCCACTGCAAGGAGCATCCAAAAGAACCCTATCAAATCCTCCAAGTACAGTAGGAAACTCGCGTCCATCATAGTTGCAAACTACGGTATTTTTAATACCTAATCGATGTATATTGGATACAAGACCTTTAGTCCTCTCTTTATTTGAATCATTAGCAAATATTATACCAGTATTTTTCATTAATGCTGCAATATATGTGGACTTTCCACCAGGCGCAGATGCCATGTCTAATATCTTTTCATTTTCTTGAGGCGCCAATGCCATAACGGGTAAAAAAGATGACGCAGACTGTAATATGTAATGGCCAGCAAGATATTCTGGTGTAGCTCCTAAAATAACGGATAATATTAATTGATATCACATATATTTTGGCTTAATCATACAAAAATTAAAAATAAACATGCCTATTGGAACGTTTGAATCAAATATTGTTAATCCGACCTTCGTCCATTTTCCAATTGGTTCCAAATTTACTCCACGATTTATTAAAGCCTATTTTAATAAATATAAAATGCTAAATATTTAATCAAAAACAAACATTAAAAAGATAAGTTAATTTAAATACTTGGGCTAAATCCCTACGACGTGTTCGCAATGTATTTGTTCGAATTGTGACTGGCCTTGGAACTTCGTTTGCTTCAAAAAATTCCAAAGCCTAAGAAATGTTGAATCTATTCATTAGAATTAGGTGATGGCATTTTAACTTTTTTTTAAAAAATAAAATAAAATAAAAAATAAACGTAGGGAAAATTTTAAACCTCAGAAACAGAAAATAAATTAAAAAGTTTTTCTAGCAAAAACTCCGAATATCCATAGTATACTGCCATATCTTTAATAAGTTGTTCGACATAAGCAGATCTTCCTCTGAAAAATTCACGAAAATGCTAACATCAATATAATTTAAAATCAAAGTGAAAAAGCAAAAAAACGTTTTACGAAATATGAAATCACCTTTCATGATCTCCTAGCTCTTTAAAATTATTAAGCACTTCTATTATATCTTGAATTCGTTGCGAAATAACTGGTAACTCTTCTGTTTCAGCTTGTTCTTTACCAAGTAATTGATTATCTGGCAAAACAAATTGTTCCATGAGAAAAAATAATTTAGACGGAATAAAAAAAATCAGATGAGATGTACAAATCAAAATTAGTATAAAAATCATCCCGTGGCGGCACCTTTATTTAGAAATCGTACTACATAAATCCTGGTTCTTGTTGTCACGTGTCATACTTCGTATTTCACTTTCCTACATAAGACAAGATGATAATGATGCAAATTAATTAATATTACATTCTTATATTTTTAATTGGCTTTTTACGTTAAATAACATTTGGGGCAATAATCGCCGATATGTATATAATCCGATCGATCCCTAAATCTCAAATCATATATCGGAAATCCCTTCACGATAATTATTCTTTTTAGAGATATTACAAATCAGAGGATTTATTTTTCACAAATATGATTATAAATTATAAATTAAAGTAATCAAATCATAAAATACGAAAATTATGATTTGTAAATCAATCAATCAATAAAAATAATTAGAAACTTAGAATTATATAGTTTCGAAAATAGTCTTATTAATTCGAAAAATGGAAAATGATGACAAATATATCGATAATTTTCTTAGTGCTTTCCTGCCTTTTTTTTGAAGATCATATACAAATTTTGCCAATGCTTTAAAGGTGTTTTGCACGATATATCAATTATTATATTAAATATGGAAAGTGAATCTAAATTAATTTTGGTAAGACAACAAAGACTTTGAATTTACTTGTTTTATTAATATCATTTAGAACCGCAGTATAACGACGTTTCACAATACAAAAATACCATATATCAAAGTGGATGCGAAATCAATTATTTATCCCCAAACGCCAGACGGCTTTTTTTACTTCTCACGCGATATCTAATAGTTCTAAAAATAACAATTTGTAAGAAAATTGCCATAGAATTAATGAGAATTTTAAAAGATGGTTTATATTATCCATCCCTTTATGGACACACTATAAGAACACGATCTAAACATTTAATAATACAGTACCTTTGCTTTTTGTAGTGTATACAAATTCCGCTAAATGTATGAGGATTATCTTTTTTTTTTCAGTACTACCATCTTTTAAACAGCTCATCGAGCCAATCTCGTTTCCAACTCGTGAAAACGCAAAACCAATGAATTGCGTGATTGAAGCTGGAATGAAAAGATTACTTCTGATTTCACGAAAAAAAGGGTTACAAATAGTAATTCAAGGGTTAACATTTTATATTAATTTATTTAGAAACAATGCAATTTTATAACTTTATTTGATAAGATATACAACGCAGATACCTCGAGAAAAATCCGTACTCCTGGGCTTCAGAACACGGGATGTGTGAACCAAATAGTAACAGAAGCACGACCATTAATTACTTCTCAGGTACAATCTTCAGATATGGAATCACAAACAATCTCTGATGGAAATTCATTACCACACGAGGAAAACAATCAAACAAACCTGTTTAATTTCCTTGTCTAAAATTCTCCTCAGAAAGACGCGCGATACTTTTCTTTCATCGGGGAAAACTTTTAACGAATTTCCACAAATACATTAGGAAAGATTTAATGTACAATTATCTTTTTAAGTATAAAACAAAGCGAATGAAAAGATTGCTCTCTTAGAGATGTAAGAAGATTTGGTTAGCCACAAATGGAAAGTGCAAATAGAAAGAATGGTAAGATTGGTTAAAGAATGTAAATTTATTAGAATTGGGGACAAAGGCCCTCTCCCCATAAATAAAATCTTAAACCGAAAAGCCTTGTAATAAATTTGACGTATCACGTGTAAAAAAAAATTTTTTTTTGTTGATAATAAATTACCCAAAATGTTTGTTACTATAATTCACATAAAAAAACAGAAACAAAGTATTATAGCAAAGATATTGTTCTATGTAATCATAGAAACAAAGTATTTTGAAGTTCAAAGCGGAGATATTTCAACGTGCTTACATAAAAAATATACCAAGTTGCCATTAAAGGTAAGTTATATAATATTTGAAATGTGGGGTATGACTTATTTAATTATCTTGACAGCTATCTTTTAAGTTATGCGAAATAATAATAATTTGGGCTTTAATATTTGAAATGTAATAAAGGATTTTGTAAGCTTGCTTACCATCATATGTTGTATTTCGGGGGTGGGAAAGACTTTTTTTAAAAAAAAATTTCAATGGGCGTTAGGGGGTGTGAAAAAAAGGGGAAAAAAAAAATTTACTTCAAAAATTTTTTTTTTTTTTTTTTTTTTTTTTTGACAAAAAAATTAGCTTAATCTTTCAATCATCCGCAGTAAAACTCTTTTTTTTTCAGTACTTCCCGTGACAATGAAATGATATAGTCTTGATTATTTCTTTATTTAAGTTTTATATTATGCAGAGATGTGCTTACAATTTAAAGACAAAAAAAATGGTATAAAGAGATAATCTTAAACTTTAAATTTTCAAAAATTCTTTTTTAAAGGACGCACACAAAGAGTTTCTTTTACTGATCGCCAAGCAATTGTGAAACTGTGATAAGAAATAAGAAAAAACGCGAAAGACAGGGATACTTTATAATATAATACTCAATCTGGTTAATTTACTATTATAATTCTACCTAGATTGGGTTAGATCCTTAAAAAAAAATTTCTGTGGCGTAATAGATGTATTAGATTTTTCCGCGTTTCAGGACGAAATTTGACTAATAAAATGGATCACCGGGGAACGATTCACGAAAACAATTTTAGTCACATATATGTCACAAACATTTTTAACACATCACAGACCCATATGACAAGAGTCAAACATGGTAATAATATTAAGATTCAATGGATTGTTAAATAATACAAAATATTGACCTGATAAAGAAATGCCCAATCTTCCTTTTGCTCCCGTACATGCGGTCCCGAACGTGGAATTAGGGTTCAAAATATGGGGGATTAAATAATAGTAAGTAATGTTACCAACTCTACCGGAATCATACACGATAATAAGTGATAAAAACTGATAAAAACTAGAAAAAGGTTTCGCGATTGTTGATTTGAGTTACCTGTTAGTACCATATTTGTGTTGGATTATCTTGTGAATGAAAGATATTAATGATAATAATTCCGTTTTTGACAAGAGTGGACAAGAATGAGCTTTTGCTTACAATATATATTATTATTAATGTATAAATTATAAAATAAAGTTCATTGTGAATTATTTTATTTATTTTTTTTTTTTTTCCTTAGATGCAACAGGTCATAAGGACCTTGCCTTCCATTTCTTCCATTTGTTAGATTGCGTTATCAAAGGGCGTTTCACGGATGTTTCCTCTTTTGAACTATATTATGATGTAATCGAACGTAAGTTTTAGAATAAATATATATAAATATATATTTTAAAAGGAAAAAAAAAAAAAAAATTATTTTTTTTTTACATTATGGACGTGAATTTCTTGGTCGATCAATCACTTATTCAGCTCTGTTTTTTTTTCTCGCAGAAAACTTTGTACGAAAAACGTAAACACCTAATGAATACAAAAATTAATTATGGAAGTTCATTAGTATTATCTTGGCTTAGTAAAATTATGGTTATGTCATTAAATGAATTATATTAATGCATCATCTTTATATTTCACCCTTTTGTTGAAAAAAAAAATTTTTTTTTTGGCGTTTTTTTTTAGAAAGCACCTCCTTATTATAGACCGCGAGTGTTATTCGTTGTTCGAAGGAAAAAAAAAAAATTTCTCTGGGAAAGCGCGTTCGTCTAAATTACTTATTATAAAAGAATTTATTATTAATAATAATATAAAATATAATATAAATAATATAATAGTATTGTCAAAACAGGTAATGGGGTGGGTATACATATTAATGTTTTAATTAAAAATCAAATGCATTTCTGTTTCGTCGATGCAGTTGCTATTTAAAACAAGATTTTCAATCAAAAATTCATTTGATAGAATTCATGTTTTCCATACTATAATATATATATGAAATAAGATTATCATAAATAAATTAATTACCCTTGCACTCGGCTTGTTTCCCTCCAAATAAAACAGATAAAAAATTCTTCGTCAAAAAAACAGAGAATTTACTAGGTTCCCGCTTCGCCACATTAAAGTTTTGTACAATCCTTTCATTTGGACGTCGAAGATCTTTTCTATTCTATTATTATGCAGTTTACTTTGCACAACGTATCTGCAAACAAGATCTGTTGAATATAACATTCTATTAAAACAGGTTTATAAACAGGTTAAAATGGGGTTTGATGGAGAATATCGGGGGTTATACCCCACTTTACAGACCGAAAGTTATAGATCACGTGCTAATAAATAAAGCTTTTTTTGTGACGACACTAGTTTTAGAAATCAAAAATAATAAAACGCAAAACAATGCTTACCACTACTTCTTCGCCATTCGTTGTGTGCTTTGCTGTTCCACCAAAGAAATCGCTAAAATAATACGCTTGTGGCTCTGAGTAGGCCAAAGTTGTTGGAAGGCGGACTTCGTGTATAAAAAGACCGTATTCTTCCAATTTTGCGAAGTATTGAAAGGCGGTTCTGAATATGCACAAAGGCGGTGGCTTTTCAAAATCTCATCACAAATAGACTTCACCTTCCTTTAGGAAGATCATCATTTTCGAAACATATATAGAATACATACACACTTATAAGTCATTTTTTAGAAAAATGTCGAATGCAAACGATAATACGCAAACCGTCGCCCCTCCGCCAAAGAGACTAAAGTCTTCGGACGAAGTATCTTCACAGAGTGACGATTGGCTTAGCGTTGTTCTTAACGAAGTTGAAGTGGATCCAAGAATTGATACTTGGAATTGCTTCTTTCAAGATTCTCACGTGTCGCGACATAAACCTCAAAATTCTGAAATTACGTTCAACACTCCCTTCATATTCAAGTCAGTCAACCCCGCTCAAAATCTTGTCAACGGAGCTGAATCCAACTCACAAAGGAGACAAGAATTTTCCTCAAATTTGTCATCTTTCTCAACAAACTTTCTTTCAGAAGATTTAGTAGGAAAAGTGGTAGAAGTGTTGGGTATTTTATTAGAGGAAGTTAAAAAAGATATTTGGATAACAATAATTAATAAAGGTAAGAAAAAAAAAAAATAGAATAGGATTATTAAAAATAGGAAGAATTAAATGAGTTGTTTTAAAGAATTTCGAGGAAGATGATCCTGTTTTATATGTTATTTAGTTGTTTAATTTGATTTGTCAATGCATCAATTCCAAATTTGGTGGTACGTCCCTAATATCTATAATTCAATTCTTTTACATACTTCAAATCTATCCAAATTAGATCATTTAATCCCAGCAAGCTTTCTTCGCGAATTTAATAAACTCGTTCATGACTCACATCCGAATAATGTCAAAACTCCATTTATCAAATGCGTTGAAGAATTTCGTTCTTTTATTTCCAGAGTTCAATCATCTTACTTAACTCCTGACATAGAATTATTTAAAAATGCTTTAAATTCTTATTGTCAGATTACATCTTTTATTACCGTAGTTCATATGTTATTTGATACTGTGGTCATGGATTTTTTGTGCGAGAATAACGAAGAAATATCAATACGTCAATTAAGTGTAGAAACATTCATGAACATTTTTCATGATGATGACAATTTTTTAAAGCGAAATATACCATTTGATGATCAACCGCCTAATGCAAGCGAAAATTTAGAAGCTTTCACTTGGTATTATCGTTTGGTCGTAAGATCTCAGCCTCAATACCAATGTGACCTTTCGGTGAGATTTCATTCTCTAAATATCCATTTTACTACATTGGAGCCAATTGAATCAATATTATCAATATTGTATACGAAATACTTTCTTAATGTATTGGCCAAAGAACAGCAAAAAGATCATGGTCAATTCTATACCCCGAGGGAGGTTATGCAATTTATGTGGGATCGTGTTTTAATTGGAAAAGGAAATAGGACTTGGATAGAGAAACTTTTAGGAGGTTCATTTCAAAATTCTAGTTTATATCCAAATCAATCGTCTTCTAATTGGGGAGTTCTTCCTCAAGCTCCTAGTGTACTAGATCCTTGTATGGGAATAGGCTCGTTTCTTTGTGAATATATAAGCCGTTTAACACTTGCAGCTCAGCAATGTCCTATTGTTTGGAATAATTCAGTGGCAATTTCCAATCTTCTTCATTCATTGTCCGTGAACCTTTGGGGCATAGAAATAGATGCATTTGCATATCATCTCTGCAAGATAAATATTACTTTGCATATCTTACCTTTATATAAACGTTATCTTCACCTTACAAGTCTCATAAATGATCTAAAGTTATCGAGACTTCACTTATTTTGTAATGATACTTTAAATTTATATCTTCCGAAACGGGAACATACATGGGAATATGAAAATTTATGGTTATTGCGATCACCCCAACGTCTTAAGTTCGATTTTATCGTCACTAATCCCCCATATATGATTAGAAAGACTGGATTTATTTCGGAACCTGATAGTGAACTTTTCGATGAAAGAGTTTTGGGTAAAGGTGGAATGCAAGCTTATGCATATTTCTTTTGGTTCTGTGTCGAAAGATGCCGAGAAGAAATTGGAGAGGTTTGTCTTATCAGCGGTAAGTTTGACAAACTTGTTTTGATATTATACATTTCTTGTTTTGAAACTTGTTTTTATGGTAGAGATTTTCACATTTGTTTGTGATGATAATATCAAATTATGCGTTGAAACAATGTTAATATTAAAAAGTGTTCATTGATAATGTTTACCATGCATTTAATAATTACTAAATTTAAAAAACTCGTTTTATTTATATTTTTTTTATAATTATAATAGCGAGTCAATGGATGGGATTAGAATTTGCCGACAAATTAAGGTAATTAATAAAAAAATATGTATATTTTTTTTATTGCGATAGAAATGATATTTACATCTGAAATCGAGAATAGGTTGATGTCAAATTCGGATTTGATGCAACAACGTTTCTCATAATGACACAAACACCCTTAGGGACATCATATTAACATATTCTAAATTGGTTAAATTCTCATTTTTACACATAATAGGGCTTGGATGTGGCAAAAATGCCATCTGGTCGAATTTTTCCAATTCGAACCGTTCAAAGTTTGGCGTAAAATCCAAACAGATTCTTTAATATTTCGACTTCGTCGTAGAAGCGAACCAATCTTATCAACTAGCGTTCCTCCCATACAACCTGTTTTAACGGAATCTTCAATTCTTTTCCTACGTTATATGAATCGTAAGGCAACTCTTCATGAAACACTTCAAGCTTATTCTAATTTTGACCCAAATAATGCCCAGTATGAAAAGGATATGCAATATAAACTTTCACTTCCATATCCGATGACACAACTTCCATCATCTACAAATTCATACTCATTCACATTTTTAATGCCTTCTTCGGCAGTGAGTGCATATTTACATTCCATTACCGCTCATCTACCTTCTTTATGCGACCACGCTAGCATGAAACATACCTGGGTTGAAAATAATCCATTAATTTGGCACAGAGGCCCTAACACAAATCCAGTATACGCTCTTGTAGTTCGTACAACTTGGGCGTACAGTAAATTTGGTCCCGAAGTGTGTAGGCGCTGGTTGCGTCCAGTATTTTATTGGAACGGAAAAAATGGCGGAAAAGAGGCAGAATTTTGGCAGAAAATGGGAGATGAACTGAGGTTAGAAAAAAAAGAAAGTTCACCCGCTGAAGCTTATGTACCTTTTATTGTGAATAATTGTGGAGGAACGACAATTGCAAAAGATGGACTCGAACAGGATAGATCGATGTATTCGTTAATAATGGTCGATCGAGATGCTGTTGATAAGGTTAGAAGGGAATTTGGTGAAAATAGTGAATTCTGGAAGTATTTGAAGGAAGCCCGTAAGTATTTACAAACAGGTTTTACTTCCAGAGAAGTGGTATACTGCGGTACAAGCAAATGCGGGTAAGTTATAATTTATTATTATTGTTTGCTTTTTTATTAATACCTGGTAGCTAGCTGTATTAAGTATTAGTTACTTAATATACTTTATAGTTTTAGTATTCTTTTAATATTTATATTTATAAAATAGCGTACACAAATAAACAGTAGAAATTTTTGTGGGAAACGAACTATATATGGCTACAAATTAAACAATTTTTATTTTTAAATTAAATTTAATTTTTTTTTCTTAAAATTATAGGATTGATGTACAAACTAAAATTATCCATCCTATTAATTATGGATATTTTTCGAAAAACCAAGTAAGCATGTTGAATTTATTAAATTACTTAAAATAAAAAAACATATTATTTTTAAAACACCGAGATGAAAAATTTTCATAATTAAAATTCTTAATAAAAAAAAATTGTTTTTTTTTTCCTTATCTTATGATAGCCTCGCCAACGGTTCTTTATAGATGAAGACAACGTGTGCGTGACTAATCAGGTGTGTAAACCTTCTCGTTCGGTACCTTTTTTGAGGGAGGGGGAAAAAAAAAAAAGCTAAATTTTCTCTTATATAACACTAGTGTATTTATTTTACTGTAAAAACTACCACAAGACTTCCACCATATTTTTTCCTTGGCATTTTAAATTCAACTACCATTCAACACTTTTTATCCCACCATTGTAAATACGATCAGCAAGGTAGGATGCGACTTTTCCGCGAGAACATGGCAAAAATACCATATGCAGCACCAGCTCACTCCGATGGAGTTGAGTGGTTTATAAGGTGCGTACAAAGGATGATTTTATCTCGCCAAATGCTCTACGAAGGCATACGAATATGCGGAGATGAGGATAAAGTCGCAAGTACAATTGTAGAAAAATTAAGGAGAGGAGCTTGGCAGTTGACTGGAAGAGAGTGGCAGGAAAAAGAAAGTAATGCTTACAATGATGAAACAAGCGTAATTTTGAGGGAAGAACAGGAAGGAAATTGGGTGATGGTGAAACAGTGCCGAGGTCGAGGCGATGGCGTTGAATATTCTTTGTGCCCTGGAAGTGGGGGAGAACAAGTAGCAAGACACGAAACCGAAGAAACAACCGAGCAGACAACTACTTTTCATAACTTCTCATCCGCTGCGGATGTCGCCGTATTGAAAGATCACCGTACACCCAGCGGGAGCAACATTTCAAAAACCCACATAATGAAACCATTCTTCGAGTCTTTACTTTATGCTTCGGCATGCCTTCAGTACGCGATAGATCAATACACGTACTCTTTATACGGCATTAATGCCAAATTTCAAATGGCACTCGAAGAAGAACTAAAACTTGAACTTTTTGAAGCAATTTTGAATAAATATCCTCGATTGAACGGAACTGCAGGCAATGAAGATGGAGAAGAGAAAAAAGGGAAAGTACCAGAATGGGGAGAAAGGTTATTTGAGGAAGTCGAAGTTTCAATAGAAGAAGGACAAAACTTATTACGACAAAAAAGAACAATTTTATTACGAGGATATAAAAATATGAAATGAGGGATAGAAATTTGAAGGGGGTATTTGTTCTTTTTTTTTGTTTGGCAGTTCCTAAAAATAGTAAGACTTATCTAAAGTATTGAATGTATTGAATTCTTCACAATTTTTTTTTTCCCGCAATTTTCTTGATTTTTATCATTCAGAATATTAATTCTATTAATATTCCTTTTTTTTTTTCTTTTGATTACACTTACCTTGCTCGTTAAGGTATTCCGAAGTTTGGCGTTAATCATTATATTCGTTGTTTTTTTTTTTTTTTTTCGATTATATAACCTCTTTTTAGTTTAAAAAAGTTTTCGGTTTTTTTTTTTTTTTTTTTTTTTTTTTTATCGATTATATAACCTCTTATTAGGTTAAAAGAGTTTTCGGTTTTTTTTTTACGCAGCATTCGTAAAGTAATGCAAGTAAAATGCATGGCTTTTAATCTTGAACGCATGAAACGTACCTTTTAATTTTACTCGTTTCTTTTTAATTTGAACAAATGAATTTCTTTTACTTATTATTTACCCGCGTATGTAATAAGTACTATTATATATATATAACTTTACCTTTTTCGATGATTATCTTTTTTTTTCTTTACTTTTTCTTTACTTTCTCAAATCTCAAATATTTCAATTATCTTTTCAAATTACAAATTTTTTTTAGAGAAAAAACTATATATGATTAAAAAAAAAAAAGAAAATGTATATGACAACAATTAAAGTAATAAAAAAAATTTAAGTTTTTTTCAAGGAAAAAAAATATTGAATGATTGATTTATTTACAGTACAAACTTCTATGAATCCTACAAAATTCATTCAAGCAAGTATTACAAAAAACTAGAATAAAATGAAATAAAAATAAAAAAAAAATAATAAATAATAATAATAATTGCACATAATACATGCCGCTTCCTTACAGAATATGAAAAGAACACTTTAATGATCTCTTTTTTTTTTATGCAAATGCAAAAAGAAAACAATGGATATTACATTAACTTTAACATTTCTAAAGTCGATTTTTATTAAAAAAAGCTCCATTGACTTTCTCCATTGTTTATCATTGTTTTCTTCACCTTTTCGCTTTATTCAAATGAATTTATTTAATGCTTAAGTAATCTTTAAAATTGACTCAGGGATCTTTGAGTCGAGAAATTTATTTAAAGATCTTTCAACAATGAACATTTTTTTAGCTGTTGCATAAGAACGTAAATGTATAATTTAATTTTCACGAAAAAAAAAAAAAAATTAATAAATATATATATATATTTTTTTTTTTTTTTTCTCTCCTGACACGATTAACTTGACTACGTGATTTACTTTATACTAATAACAATGACACTTTTTTACAAACAAAAAATTACATTTGATTTGCAACGTGCACAAACCAACTGTCAAAAAAATGAAATAGTGTAACCATCTATTGTCTTTATTGTAAAATAAACAATGTAAATCTTTTTTTTTCAAAATACTGCGCCATGTTGCTGCGCATACACGATATGATAATGTCGCTGAATAAACATATTGATGACTCCCTCTCTGTAATTTACACGATGATTTGCATTCGTGAAAAAAATTGTTTCTTTGTCTATTGAAAAAAAAAAATTCTCATCTAAAACAAAAGTAAAACGTAACCTTAATAGCAATATAAACTTGGGAGTATTTTGTATAACTACCCCTTGTTTTAAATCCCTTGTTTTAAATTTTAATGATCAGTTTTAACAAAAGATGAAAAAAAAAATCTAAAGGATCTTTTTTTATTTTATTTTTTTTATTTTTAATTTTTTATCATTTTAATTTTTTATTTTCATGAGTTTGTATTTGATAGGTAACAAATAGAAAGTAACATGATAAATATGTTTGGTTTTTTTTTTTAATTTAACAAATAAAAAAAATTATAAAACTTGTTATAAAACTTGATTATCTTTAAAAGTGCGATACAATCTGATAATTATGTGTTTATATCTTTCCGCTATCTTAAAATTTTATAAAAATGACAAGATCTAAAAAAAAAAGATTGGACTGAAATAAAATTAAAATTAAAATGCGCGCTAAAAAGAAAAAAAATTTTTTTTTTTTATTGATTTTTTTTTTATTATTGTAAAATGGATATATTGAAAGTACGCCAAATTTCGGACATTTCATATGTTGAGGAGGCAGACCGATTGGTCATAACACTAACGTGTCTTTATAATGAAGCTAAAATGACTATTTAACAGATGACGTAGAGATTTAATGCAAGGAGAGAATGTAGTAACACTTAAAATATCTATGTATGGTTTATATTAAAACATCGCGAAATGCAAAATATATCAAGGAAATAAAATAAATACTCTTAAAGAAGTTTGGCTTTTACATTTTAAGACAAGTGTGTGAATTTAAAATTTTTTGTGGTAGATAATAATTAAAATGTCATGTTAATATCAAATGTTTTTCATTTTCATGCAGAACATTAAAACAAATGTGGAAGTAAAAGTTCTATACATGTGTTAAAAGATTTTTTTCTTTGAAGAATTAGAGAGAAGATTAAGTTTAAATAACTCGAAAAAAAGGCTCATTATAATTTGTTACAGAAATGTGTAACTTCTTTTTTTCTCAAGATTCAAAGTTTATGTTTCAGAATCAAAAGTGCATATGTGATTAAAAAGCTCCGAGTGATTAATGAAAATTTATTTCCTTCACATGAATTTTAGCGTACTTACGGAACGAGATGCATTTCGGTTTGTATTTCAAGTCATCTGATATCATTAACATTCTATTGTAAAGTTAGACTGAATTTTATATGGTAAAATTAAAAAAATATTTCGGTAAACCGTAAATTTAGTCAATTTAGTCACATGCGTGGCACAGCAAGGGATGCAAAAGTTACCTTTTTGACCTATATCACCTACTTAAATAATGTAGCATATAGAATAGTAATATGAAGTGTATCAAGAAAACAATTAATATAAAAATATTTTTCAATTAATGTTTTATGTTTGAATAATTGGTTTTTTAAATAACTTTAAATATATTTATTAATAAATAATCATAATTCAGCAGTATAAATGATAAAAAACTTCATTTATAATATAAATAAACCCATTTAGATATTTATAAAATTTATTAAAAAAAGCTTTTTCTTTTATAAAATATATATAAAATATATATATATAATAGGTAGAATTTTTTTTTTTTTTAAAAAAAAAAACCCTTAAATATATAATATTTCCATTAGTAAATAAATCTTTTGCAAATAAATGTTAGTTTTATATAAATCAATTATCTTTTGTATATTATATATTTAAATAATTTCAATTATAAAATCTATATTTTTAATATATTTTTAATATTAATAATTATTAATTGTAAGATTTTATTTAATAAATAAATTTTAATTATTTAATTAGTTTTATTAAAATAAATTTATAGTAATAAAGTTATTTTTTTAAAATTAAATATACAAAAATTAATATTATATATAAAAATTATATATTTTAAAAATAAATTTCATTAAAAAAAGATATTAATTTGTTAAAATTATTAATATAAATTAAAAATTACTAAATATTGCTTAGGTGATCATCATCTTTATTAGCATTGGAATGGTATTTTAAGTGGAATTACATTCATATTTTAATTCTATCACAAGTTCTATTATAATTCTGGTAAAAGTAAGACAATATTTAATAATATTCTTATAAATTTTATAAAGGATTTTGTTTTTTATTGCACCCACGACATGTCACAAGAGTCACGTCACCAAATTTTATTGGTAAAAATTTTGTACCATGATTCTGCAGCGCAAAACGTGACGTGCGATTTTTTCATGATTTACTAGATTTGTTTTTTTTGTTATGATTTAGGAA
>JADRCO010001243.1:0-21001 GCA_021464525.1 Rhizophagus sp. LPA8_4_AMF | reverse complement strand
AAAAATTCTAAGATGTACGTTATACAAAAGGGCAAAATATGTGCCGAGATGTCACATCTGATCTCACGTGACGTGACATTGCGGAATTTTTTCGGGTGTACTGTAGTTGTATAAACTCTCCCACAATAACTGCGCCATAAATCACGTGAAGCCAACTTTAAGCTCAAGTAATTTTTTATCATATTGTTAAACGAATACTATACTCCCCTATCAGGCTACTGCCGATTATGTTATCATTTCTTAATGCTGTATGCCCGTAACGCCGGCCAAAACTACTCCGCTTTAGACGATCCTCTGTATATTCGTCGTGTATCACGGACGTATCATTTAGAGTCATTAGATTGTCCTATAATAATGACACATACAACTTCAGAAAATACAAATACGATATTTGTGTTGTATTGTATTAATAAACAATTTTTCTTTGTCAATTTTTTTTGTATAGCCATCATTTGATTGATTAATCATGACGACTCTTTATTCAAAATGCAATGTGACTTCGTGATAATTATTCATGAGGCGTAATATTACTTACGACACAAGTTTTAAATAACTAAAAGCGAGGCTAAAAAATGGTAATAACTATTTAATAGTGGTCATTTACATCTAATAGTGGTCATGGTGGTTCATGACAGTTGTTCCGATATATATAGGGGCTTTAATTGAAGAGCATTTTGATACAATTGAAGAACATTTTGATACAAGATCATTATGAAAGCTAAAAAAGAGCCGACAGTGGACGAAATTAAAAAATATAAAACAAAGGAGCTAATCGACTTCTTGCATAAGGAGGACGACTTGGAACTTGAGGAGGAGGACTTGGACATTATTCGCAAGCAAAAGATTAATGGTCGTGACTTTTTCAAGATAACCAAAAATGAATATATGCAAGATGGTATGGCGAGAGGACCTGCGACTAGACTTGCTGTCTTTGCCGAGGAATGTAAGGAGAAAAAGTTACGCTCGTTCTCCTCGTACAAGACCCAGAAAGACTTGAGTGAGGTGTTTGAGAAATATGGGATTGTTAGCGGGGATATAACTCGCATTCCACAATTCATACCACGTAAGTAATCACATGTCATGTTTTTTATTAAAATATTTTGAAATAACATATAAAGGATTACAGCTACCCACTCAATCGACGAAAATGCCCCGCAATTTGAGCTTTGCATTGACGATATTCTTCGCAGGATAAGGAATATGGGACCAGTTGTAGATAGTAATGAGGCTATGCGTTGCGAGTATATTTCTACAATCTTGCATACGGCAGTAAGTCTTCTTGAGGATTTAATAATCACACCTCAGGCGAATATAGTTGGTGAAGAGAACACAGGCCGTGTCGATTATGCAATTATCAGTGAAATTTTGGAGGAGATAATTTGCATAACTGAGGGCAAACCATTTCAGGCGACTTTGGGTATCTGCCAAAACTTACTACAGTGTCGAAGTGCATGTGATGTAAGTATTACAATTTTTTCTACTCCGCTTGCTTGTTAAGGTTGATCATGGGTATTACTAACTTGCTTCGCTACTCCAGATGAATATAAAAATGAACAAGAAGCGAAAGGCAAGTGATGCGTTCGACCCCAATTACGAATACGTCTATGGTATAGTCAGTACTGGAACTAACTGGTACTTCACTCTTCATAGCACTGAGGACATCTATAGTACGAGCAGGACCGGATATCGAATTCCATTAACGGAAGATGCTCTCAAGGATTCAACTGAGTTGCGCAAGAGTGTAAAGAGAATTTTGGAGGTTATTGTGGGGTTGTTAATGGATAGGATATCGGCTAGTAAAGAGCCTGCAACTAAGAAGTGTCGCGTGAAGTCAATAATAAATGTATAATAATAAATGTATATATTCATAGAAATTTCATGTATCATGGGGTTGTATCCCACACTTATTACCTTTTTCCGATCCAAGATCACTTTTAAAAACCTGGTCGGTTACAATTACAATCTCTTTTTAAACTATTGACTACAGAATCACATTTTCTTAATTAGTTTAGTTAAAAAAAAAAATTTTTTTTTATCTTTGTAAATAAAGTACTGAATTTATTGTGTTACGCAAATTACCCATAGATCATACGCCCGATGCTCCATCATTGCTGCTACAATTGTTAATCGACAGTTTCACAACCTACAACTTTGTTAACCATCAAAAATATCATTAGCAGTCTCTCCACAAAGAAAGCAGTTGAGACGAATATAGCCAGTAGCGGTAATAGCTTCTAAATCGATCATATTAGATATCTTCCTCCTAAAAATGAGAAAAAACTTGCTTCGCTTGCATTTCATATGTAAACATAAACTTTTCGCAGGAAGGTTGAGTGAACTTCCACGGTTCCTACATGCTTTATAAGATGCATGATTATCGCTATCGTATGATGCCAAGAAAGCTTTGAAAGCATTTAATTTAGCGATCACTTCTGCAAGTCACAAAGCTGGTTAATTCGTAGAGCAAAGTTTCCGCGCACCTACAACATATAATTTTTATTATTAATACCGTATAGAATCGACAAGCCCCCTCCCTTTTATAACCTATTCAGGTTGTCTTCTGCGGTTGAAAACCATTTTATGTATTTCTTCGAAAAAAAGACAGTTGTACTGTAAATTAATGGTATACATAGCCCCTCGCACAGAACTAACGATTTTGGTAAGTAATATCTGATATGATCAACTTCCCTGACTAACTGGATCGGGAAAATAGTGATCAAACTCATACAGCGACCCCTACAAATTTCTCCGGGTTACACGACATCTGATATACTTTATATTGACGTAAAAGTATTTTTAAAAAAGATTTATTTATTGTACTTGGTTATTTTTTTATTGGCACGAAAAAAATTAATAATTACATTGTCATTTGACATTTAGTACTTTATTTCTTTGAGTATCTATTAAAATAATTTTATCTTAAAAATATTGAATGTCTTTTAAAGTCTTATACTGTATGTTCGCCCCTTTCCCTATAAAAAATTATATCCGTTATTTCTGTAAAAACTCCGTAAGAATAAGTCTTTCACGGATCCATTCACGAAAAATGAACATAATTCGATAAATTCCGGGATATAAGGTTATTAATTCCGGAAATATGAGCCTTTTACGGAAAAAAGATGGAATATAAAAAACGGATCGACTTTTTTTACAGGGTTTTCTATTTTAATTTTTCTAATTACTTAAAATAGTGGATTGACTACAAATAAAGTATGTAGTAATTGTAGTTTCTATTTCGTCAGACTCTCATATTTTTATAAATTGTAGTTTTGATAAAACAAATTTATTTTAATTAAAAGTAAATTTCTACATTTTAATAAAAAACGATTATCATCATACTTACTTTTATTTGTATCTACAGTATCTTCATTTTCAAATCGTTCACATGCGTTTCTAAATAAGTATCATCTATATTATATTATTATTGAACAAGTTATGTATAATCTTGAAGATTAAAAGCATCATGGTAATATCAATACGTTCTGTATTATTTATATTACACCAGTTAAAGGTTTCTTTAACTTTTTAAAATTTTTGTTCTGGATACTACCTTACAACTTTTACATAATGATATTGTAAAAAAAAGATGGCGTAAGTTATATTGTGCAAATATAACCAATCAGATGTTGTGTCACCTAGAGAAATTTGGAGGGGTCGCTGTATGAGTTGTGAACATCATTTACTGTGTATTTCAGGCAAGTGATCCAAAAAATCACCGTAGGTGACGCAAGCAACACTGTTTAAATTTTGGCCGACTACGCTTAGCCGTTTTGGCAGGGACTGTATTCTGTGTAACTGGGGATTTTACATATGACGCATTACTGCGGTCACTTTACATATGGTGATGTTTACTGCGGTATGATTTCGCACGTGATTAAAGAACATGATGAAAGCAGGACACTGCGTTAGAAATGGTACTTTATTTAATCATAACAGCAACTGATACATAAAAAACGAATACATTCTAAGATATTGCGCAGATTTTCGACCAGATTATGCCTGTACTGAGATTCCGTCTGAAAAGAAGTCGTCATCAAATATTTTAATATCCTCAACGTTATTAGCAGTCGCCTGCTTCTAACTTCACTACTTCTTTGCGTGTAAGTTCTTGGATGACACGACTTTAATATCATATAGCAAAGAAGGTATTGAGGAATTAATTAATGTTTGTCACGATTTTTTTGGAATAAATGATATTCAAGCCAACATCAAGAAATATGAGCTACTAAAAATCAACAGTAAAGAAGATATGAATAATGTGGATGGTAACAGCAGATATTTAGGTTTTTATTTAGACATGACAACAAGAAAAAAGTATATTTTAATAATTCCAAGAAAATTATCAGGCAAAGCATGTATATTAATCAAATTATAGCGGTATGTATATAGTAATCATTATTGAATATCAATTATACGGGGTTGTCTTAAAAACATTCGAGTGTGAACTACTTATGTCCAAAATAAATAATTTATTAACGCATAGTTGCAATTTACCAATATCTCCACCTAATTCATAATTTACGATAAAGATATATATGGGTTAAAAAATATATGATCTACAGTTAGAAATGTTGAGTAAAAATTTATTGTACCAAACAAATGGAAACGATCAATTAAAAAAGTTATTTACAATTGGATCGCTAGTTGTCCAGGAGATAGTGGTATAGCACTTAATAGAATAAAGCATAGTTATATTGGGAACGCGTTAGATTATAATAATATTAAGATTTGTTCGCATGAGGTGATTAATAATAAAGATTATCACGGAATTAAGGGAGGAGTGCAAGAGATAAGTTATTATTTAAAGCTTTTTTCTAATTAAATTTGCATAGTTTTAATTAATATCATTTATTTATTAATACAATATAGGAACTTTTTAAGCTGAATATAAGCATGTATACTTCGAATTTTTACCAATAGATTTCAAAGTTATTGCATGAAAAAGGGGTATTATATAACAGGTATTATGAATTTTATGAAAGCATTGTCAAATTATGGCTTAACAAATCAAATAAAATTTTTTAAATGTTCGTCTCCGCGTCTTATATGAATTACTTAGTAATTTAAAAATTAACACGTTAATACCAAATGCGATGATCATCCTAAATTAACGATTCATTATACTTACTAAACGAAATACAGTAAATGGATTTTTTTCCAATCAATTAATATATTTTTTAACACAACGTACTGTTAACAGTATGAGAAATTGTAAGTCCTTATATGATTTTATTTCTTTTCTTTGTTATTTAAAAAAAGCAAAGAAAAATATGTACAATACACATGATAAGTTATAACGATTGTCCTGGTACTCACCGTAATTTCAAAGTCGTTTCAATTGATAAATAAAATAAATAAAAGAACATTAGCATGCTTCAATTTCATCGAATAATTTAGGGTTATTAACAATCGTACTATATAGTTATAATAACATCTATTTTTAAAAGGAACAAACATTTTAAAGTTAAATGTATTCTTATTTATTTATTTATAATTTAATTTATACATGATAAAAACATAATAATAAGGTGTTTCATATTTTGATAATTTAATAAAAAAATAACAATCAAAAATTTTTATCCAGTTAATTAACTTTTACTTCTCAAATACGTAGATAAAGATCAAGAATTATTTTTTTTTTTAGATGTACTATTTCCTCCAGTGTCATCAGCTCGAGTCCTTTTCTTAGGCTTTTTATAAAATAAAATAATTAACATTATAAAAAACACAAAAAAAACCCCATTTATGATATGCACTTACTTTTTTTGGTTTTGCAGGGCCATTAGATGCAAGTTGTTTATTAGCTTTATCAATTCTTTTATGAAATTCTTTTACTCTTTGATCTTCAGGCTTGCCAGAAAGCTTCTTTAAGGCACTATTAAGATAAGCTTTATTTTTAGGATTGTTGATGTCACTCATTTTTTCTTTAAAAAAAAAAGGGTTTGGAGAAAAAATTTTTAATGATAATAAAAAATATTTAATTTATTATAATAATTAAATTCTTTTTTAATTACCGAAATAAATTATTATTTTAATTTGTTGTTGAAATGGTAAGGAAATTTATGGCTGTTTATATAAGAAAAAAAAAAAGATGATGATTACTCAGCGAAAAAAAGTATCGTATCATAATTTTTGCGTGTACAACCAAAATTTTCATACAATTTTTTTAACGTATTATTTATTATTGTTTTTTTTTGTTAGTTTCCGAGAAACAGCTCTTCAACAACAAGTTACTTCTCAAATTTACGCTTTCTTTATCCATGTTTCTGCACACTCAGCTTTAGAAGCTTTTGACCCCCAAATACCTTCTATATTGACACAAGATGCAGACAATTATGTGGAAACACAAGAAGCCATAAAAAGTAGAAAAAAGAACAACAAAAAGAAGACTAAATTAGATAAGGAAATTATTGATTCCGATGATGCACTTGAAGAACCAATCAGAAATCCACTAGATGATACAATTTTAATCTGGTACAAGTAGTAATTATCAGCAGCCGATGGAAATTGTTAATGACAGACCGGATACACAAATAACCAATTGCAGCAACCGGTTAATAATGATTCAAGTGTTCGAATAAAAAGGATATAAGTCGAAAAAAAATGAAATTCTTAAAGTGCTTACAGGTCATACACCTACAGATACGTAAAAGTTAGAGACATTGTGATATATGATATCCCAGTATCTTGGACACCAGAGAAAATACTACAAGGTTTAACTCTCTGGGGAAAGACCATTTCTATTAACTCTAAACGGCAAAAAAAGTACCAAACAGTACGAATTAAAATAGAATTGAATTCTTTCCAGTTTCCCCAATTCGAAGCTAATCAAAATCCTAAGTGGACTACGGATCTAGGGGGATACCGGTACGATGGTTTTCCTGCAAGGTGGAATCTCAAAGAAAGAGAACAACGTGAGAAATTCCAAGCCACACTTCATAAAATTCCAGATTCAATGTCGATGGCAACCTTATGGGAAGAAAGTCGCCCACACTCAACTCTTACTGGGGTAAAAGGGTTGAAAAGTTTTAAAATTATTCAAACAGCTCGAGGTGATCGTAAAATTGGTTATTTTGAAAAGTGGGAAGATATGCGTAATGCATTAGATAATCAATTTGTTTGGGAAAGTCAGAAATTGACATGGAAACGTCACGATCCTCTGAAGCAACAAATGAAGTCTTTACAAAAGGCTAAACGAATTTCCCGAAATCAACAACAGAATCAACAGAATTCTAAGAATTCCAAGAAGAAACCACAAGAGACAATTCCCAGAAGTCCAAGAAGACAGATAAAAAGAAGGATAAGTCCCGTAAAGCTTCACGATCAAAGATCTTAGCGGAAATTTTAGAGACTTTACGTAAACTAGTTTAGTTTAGGTTTTAGAATTAGTGGGTAAAGCATAAGTTCCAAGAATTAACCACCTCTTGTATGTAACTTTTTACTCCTTTTATTTTTTTTAGGTATAGTTTTCTTTTGTTCGCCCTTGTAGGGTGATTTTATTTTTCATTTAATTTATTATTTTTATTTTATTCAACTTAGCAGTTGGCAGAACTTTACTTAAATTGTTTCAATTTGGTTTAGTTTAGCTAGTTTAGGTTAGTTAGCGCTTACTTAGATTTTTAAATATGTATAATGCTTGACTTAACATTCTTAATAAATTTTTTGTCCTTGGAATACTGTAAAAAAAAAAAAAAAAAAAATTTATTATTGTTTTTTTAAAAAAAACAGTAGTAATTATAACGAGTTTTTTTTTGAAGCTAACCGTAAAAAATATTGCTTGCAAATATGTTTAATTATAAAATATTTTATAGAGAAACATAAATTCATAAATTCATTTCGTTCAAAACGTGTTTTTACGAGATAATATAGTTAACCAATCATATTACGATAAGAATGGATTAACTCATGTTTAACCGGTTACAAATTAGATATAACAGATAGGACGAGTAATGTATATCTTGCTAATTTTGTAAGATTCAAATTACTAAAATGATCGTTTTAATAACGGATAATTTTGTCACTACAATAGCAAATCAATTTCAAAAATTGATTAGATCATTAGGTAATTCAAATGATAATCTATCTAATCTATTTTGTTAACTACCCGTTAAACTTTGACCAGAATCAACTGCCAATTTTGACATTAAAATTTGATTCAAATAATAATAAAAAAAAATAGTTGTACTAAATTCTCAGTTCTTTTTTTCGAAAGTATGCGAATATAATACACAAGTTATATTGTCCTACCACGAAAGTTAAATAATTAAAGACATTTGCATGAGAATGAAATTTATTATATAATAAAGATAATGGCGTACAATATTTATACATTCGAGAATTCTGCACATGTAAACAAATTCGTATGCCGTAATATTCGTAACCATCTTGGTACCATCTAATAATAAATGAATTGCTGCGCATAAAAACTACATGTATCCGGGCTCTTATTGATTAAAAAAACACAGAACCCAAATAATAAACGTGCAGTGTATTGGCATTGGTATATCAAACGGGAGTAAAAAAAATTGTTTGTTTTTGATCATTTCGATGTTCATATTTAAAGAATCACTGGTCGAAGTGATGTGATGTGCACGGAGTTTACAACCTGGAAATTGCTAACACACTTATTCATTTTTAGCAAGCTTAAGGTGTGGTTATGAAATTTCAGTTAAATTTAATCCACAGTTGGAAATGACGAAATATACAAGATAAATATTGTGTGGAAACTTAGTTTATAAATTTACATAATTAAATTTCATTATAAATTATCATTAAATTTCAAGTAATTAATATTAATTTTATATGCAAATTATAATTACATTTCCAGTATATTACGATTAAATTAACTTTAAATTAACTTTAAATTCGTAGACACTAATAAAATTTTTATTTTATTTTATTTATTTATTAATGAAGAGAAGTTATCAAAGTCTAGTATAATACAAGTGAACGGTACCACAGTACAGTTTGAACCAATATATGTGTGTAGATCTTCAATCCTCATCCCTACGCTAGTAGAGTTGTTACCAAAGAGTCTGAGCCACTAAAAGAGGAAAAGATTCGAGAAATTCAGCCTGGCCAATGGCGTGATAAAGGAGAGAAAATTCATGGCCCAGATCCAAACGTTGTATACTGGCCAAAAACTAGGCATTGGGAATCAAAAAAAATATTACCGAAAGTACTGCTCCATCAATTTGTGATCCTATTACAAGGTCCCGAGTTTCATATCTCAATAGAGGCGGTGGTTCTAGGAAGACAACACGCGCAATCAAATCTTTAAAGATATAAATATGGTAGTCTTTACTTATACGAATGTGCTGGCTAAAGACTTCTTAAATGACCGTAAGGTAAAAGCTCAAATCTGGCATAGCTTCTTTAGGTGGAATGGTGTAGGAGAGTGGACTCCTGAACGTATGGGAGAAAAGAAATTCCCGCGAGTTGTCATCTGGGATGTAGTATGTACAGTGCCTAGACATATTCTAGAGAAGTTTATCGACTACTTACTAGAGCAAAAATGTCAGATAATCTGTTGCGGGAATGACACTCAGCCTCCACCATTCTTCGGAAAAATGCCTCATAACTGGTTAAAAGAGCGAGCTGATTACTATGAGGAAGTCTTGACTGATTATCGGGCCAAATGCCCTAGATTACAAGAGCTTAAGAAACAAATGCAACAGCAAAATAATAGAGTGCAGTCAGACCTATTTCGTGAAGCACTTCCAGTTACAGAAAAATGGGAATATCTTGAAGCTGAATGGAAGCCATCAGATCGTATCTTATCAGCACATCTACTTTCCCGAAGAATTGCTTCCCAAAAATGCTTAGAGCTTCATCAAGAAAAATATCCCAATGTACTGATCCCATTAATCTATAGGCCAAGAGATGGACGCAAACAAAATTGTCTTGTTCCGATCCCCGGCTCATCCGAAAAGAAAGAGTTAGTGAAAAATGATATAGTAAACTTGCCCTTAAATACACTCCCTGGCAAATTCTTAAACGATATGTTGGCGGATAAAAAAGACATAGATTGGGAACTTGGATATGCTATGACTATTCATACTAGTCAAGGAATGACCCTCAAGGCTCCACAGCGTGTTTGGGTCATCGATGAAAACCTAGCCTGGGATAACCTAATATATTTAGCAGTTGGTCGTGTGGAATATTTAAGCCAACTCATTCGGGTTGAAGCGCCTCCATTACTTCCTAAAATTGCCCAAGTGATTGAGGAAGCAAAAAAGAAAAGACGGCTAGAGCACGAATTGAGACCATCTATTCAGAAAAAACTTATCGGGTATATGGGTCAGGATAAGGAAAAAGGCCGTGAATTCAATCTAACAGTTGATTATATCCTCATATTAAAACGTATTCAAGAAGACAGATGCGCATTATGTCTCATAGAAATGAAATTTGAATGGGATCGGCCAGGAGATGTATCCCAGTGGACAGTAGATCGAATCCACAATAGTTTGGGCATATCAAAGAGAATGTACGCCTCACTTGTCTTCTTTGCAACCGAAATCACAGAGTCTAGTTCATGCTTTCTCCTTCAAGATCATTAGGTTCAAGTAAATATCTCACACGGATATCGTATGGTAATTTCTTCTCATCAAAAACCAATAGGACCCTTGCGAGGATAGGAAGGTTTGGCACCAGTGATCAGATAGTGAACGATGCAATTATACAAGTTGGCTGATGGTCTCTCATGAGACTCCCATTTAGCAGTTGCGTTATTATTTTATTATATTTTTTTATGGCACAATAAATATTTAGTTATAGAAAATGTCTTCTAAAAATTATTACACAGATTTAGAAAAAGAAAAGATATACACTATTGTGAATATCAAAGAGTCTATTATAGCGCTGGAACGTGTTGTAACTAAAATACATCAAAATCTTAAAACTATTTCCCGAGAAATCTATCATCTATATAATACTATGGCACCCGAAGATTTCAAAAAAATGTTAAGAAGTGATATAGACGAAATGTCCCTTATTTCTCATAATCATTCGGAAAAAGAAATACAATCCAGTGATAATTAATCATTTATTATTCAATAAATATTCAGTTATAAAACATAACGCTCAAAATGGCATACGTAGAATGTAAAGTTTGGCCTTTTCAGGGAGATGATGATAGACATCTGGAAGCGCGTTACAAAGCAATGAAAGCAGGGCATAGGCACTATACGGTCAGAGCATTGATTGACACATCTTCTACTGAAAATTTTATTAGCAGAAGCTTAGCCGATAAGCTTGGAGAAAAATATGGTAATCTTTATAAAAATAAAAAGGTGAAAAATTCATTAGGTACTTTAGATTGCTTATATATATCTTTCCGATATAAAGGAAAAGATAGACTGGTAGGTGGTAGTGACGATGCTTTTAATGATTTTGAAGTTATTAAAAAGCCATGTGCAGATCTCATATTAGGAATACCATGGCTATGGTTGCGTGAAGCAATGATAGACTTTAATAAAGGAGGAATAAGAATCTACCGCGATTTTGTACCATTCTGCCAGTATCCAAGCAGAATCAAGGTCATATATGGTTTCAATTCTGAAAGAGATTCAGATTCCGAGTCCAGTTTATCCGAGATTAAAAAGAAGGTTAAAAAGCTAGAAAGAACTGTAGACTGGATAGGAAATTATGTAGAAGAGCAAACTGGTATAGAGCCAGGCAAAGAACTAACAGATTCATCCGATTCGGATTATGATTTGTGACATGCGAAGCGTCTATCGGCCCAAAAAAGAAGGCGAAACCTAGAAGGAATCCAGCCCGAGCAGTATGATCAAACTAGTCCGGAGCACAATCAACTAATTATTTCATATTTTTTTTATCTCTATTATTAGACTAATTTCTGCAGCACAAGGTAGAAATGGAAAGCGAGCGCCAAGCCGAAAAGATCCCAGAGGGATCAAGTAAAAAAGAGGAGTCAAAGACTCGAAGCTATGCTTCCCCATCCAATAATTTACCTAGCGAGCCGGGGGAAGCAATCAAAGCATTTGAGAAATTTAGAGGCGCTAGAAAACATGGTAAAATTGTTTAAAAGCGATGTGAGTAAAATGTTTGATATTTCCTCTTCTTCGCTCATAGAGCTTCAGAAGGATCAAAATACTTATTATGGGAAAGAAACCTCTATCACCCCCGCAGATCAACGATCAAGAGGATTGCTAGTCCGGAGAAATGATCGCCAGCTCGGAAGAATTGCTGAACCATAATTTGTGCGACAAAATAAATAAATGATCACACGAGCAGGTCTGTGCGACAGGGGATTTTCTCACATATCAGGCGAAAAGAAATTATATTAACTTCCTATTCTTCTTTTTTCCCAAACTGGAGGAAGAAAAATTGTCTAGTTGCGGTACAGGACTTACCCTAAAAGCAAATAGTACCGACAAAAGCATATGTTATGAAAGGCTGAGGACTTCGCAATTTCGAGATCGCCAGGCGTAAGACCAACTATATGTCTTTCCGGTAGATCTCCATGTGAAAAGGTATGAGGATTCCGTTTGCATGTACTTTCATGGAACTCTTGGCATCAGACGACAATACTAATTACGCCTCATAGCTCTTTATCTTTTTCCCAGCAAGATATAAAGCATGTAGTGGTATGTGGAAGTTCAGCCAACTTTCCGCAAAAAATTTCCTAGAAATCATAACGCAAAATAAGGTATGTATATGAGATAAATTATGTATGTATGGGAGCGGGCGAAGTGTTTTTTCTCACTATATGTTCATGTATTTAGGAAATGGAAAATATCATTATCCTCAACTTTCGCTTTAAAGATGATAATAATGGTATTAATGATACTCACTCAATATTAATTCTCAAACAATACAAACTGTCGACGATCTTATGGGTCTGCTTGTAACTGGCGGGCATATACTAACAACAATTTTAGTCTCTACAGGAATAATTTTGCTAAAGATTTAAAAGAACATATGAAACCAGGTACCGCGATTAGAAGTTTTTTTCTTGAATCCCCTGATATTAATCAAAAACATATTCTCATACACCCCAATAATTAGTATTTTTTATTCGTATCATGTAGCGCTATAGTCGCAATTTTTATGTATTGTAAGTCGGCTTCCGGCAACGTTTTTTATTTCATAAATAAAGTATTATTTTACCAGTACATCGAGAAAGCGTGTCATGTGAATGATGCAATGCCTGTGTGACATAAAAACCTATATTAATGCCCAGTATTTTCTTTTTCGAACAGAAATAAATTTTTATCTACACTATTTTTGTCCAGCCTAATAACCATATAAAAGCATTATGTCTGAAACTACTAATATACCTTATACTTCAACTTCCACCTCTACTACTATTGCTGGAAATGAGATGGTTTCGCTGGCTGACAAAATTAAAAAATACGATACTAAGGAACTAATAAATTTCTTGCGTAAGGAGGGAGACTTGAAACTCGATGAGAACGATGAAGAAATTATTCGCAAGGAAAAGCTTACTGGTCGTGCATTTCTCAAGGTAACCGAAGAAAAGCTTCGAAGTACTGGTTTAGGTTTGGGACCTGCGTCAGATCTTGCCGACTTTGCCAAGGAATGTAAGGAGAAAAAGCTAAGGTCGTTCTCCTCGTACAAGACCAAGGCGGACTTGGAAAAGGTATTGCAAGAAGATTATATTGAGTCTTTAACTCACGAAAAAGAAACGCAAACTGAGTTAAACTATGGTGAAAGAATTGAAGAATTAGAAAAAAAAATATCAGAACAAGCAAAGAGAATTAAGGAATTAGAAGTCAATAACTCAAACAAGGAAAATGAAATTAGAGAATTAAATAAGCAAATTTCACAATCACAAAAAAAAGAAGAAAGCAGTAATCAAGTCGAACCTAAAAAAGGAAGTTCCGAAAGAGAATATAGGGGAACATGTAGAAAGTGTCATTGTAGAGAAATAGATTCTTATCCTGCATCAAGTATGGGTTGGTGTGAAATATGTTTTACGGATAGTCTCTAAACTCACTATACAAAACATTAAAATCAAAGAAGCGATAAATTTTCTCTAAATTACATCTAAAATTATAAATATAATTGATTATTAATTGAGCCCTAGTTCAGTTCATAAGAAAGCTAAGGGTCTTAGTTAGACAACCCCGAGCAGACTATTACCATGTCGTCGCTCAGCCCCTCTTAGGCTCAGAATAATTTTCTTATATCATGTAGGCCGGCTACCGGCAACGTTTCTTATTTCATAAATAAAGTATATTATTTTATCGACATGAGAAGCGGGTCACGTGAAATGATGCATGCCTGTGCGACATAAAAACCTATATTTACACCCAAGTATTTTCTTTCCCGAACATAAATAAATTTTTATCTCCGGAACGTAACACTATTTTTTGTCCGAGCCTAATAACCATATAAAAGCGCTATGCGAACACGACTGTTACTTGGTTGAGAACTGGGATACAGAAACCCTTATCGATTTTTTGAAAGAGCAGAACCTCAAGCTCGAGGAAAAGCACTTTGATATTCTTCGCAATGAAGAAATTACCGGCCAAGACTTTCTTGACATGACCGAAGAAAAATTTTGTAGTTATGGTTTAAAAGGTGGCCCTGCCATGAGACTTGCAAAAGAGGCCAAGACCCTCAAAGAAAAACCGAAGCGTGCGTTCTCCTCGTACAAGAGTTTGAGGGAAGTTTTAATAAGATATGGTCTCGAAAGTGAGGGCACGGACACTATCCCATTATTTTCTCTACAAACCCACGAAATTCAAGAGTCTGACAAGCACTTCGAGCATTGTATAGCAGAAATTTTAGTCAGGTTAAAAAATTATGAGTCTTTGGTTGTGGATAGCTTGGAAGCCATGCGCAATGAGTACGTCGTGGCTATTCTTCATATAGCAATCAATATTACAAGGGATTCTACAGGGGAAGAACACGCCATGAGGCCTGAATACGAAGTAATAGGTGATGAAAGCACGGGGCGGGTTGACTTCGCAATCAAGGTATTAGGATATTTTTTCCGGGACCACGCGGTCTCGCAAATTTCTTGGCATTTTTTTTTTCTAGACCAGAGGAGAGATATACTAATACCATATTTTTAATTCGTTCTAGAAAGCTGAGAATCTTATTTGTGTATTTGTGTCACTGAGAACAAACCAGAGCGAAATCTAATCGAAGGTTTAGCTCAAAATATCAAACAGTTAGAGAGTTCATGCCAAACGAATATGAGAAAACGGAAGCGAGTAGACGACGATCATTTCGGTTATCTGTATGGCGTTGTTACTACAGCTCGGGACTGGCACTTCTTGCTCTACACTCCGGGGATATAGAGTCCGCAGAATATCAAACGTTACGTAATGGCGTGAAAAAGGTGTTGGGTATAGTAGTAGGATTATTAAAGGATAGGGCATGTGCGGAAGAAGAGCTAGAAAGGAAGAGAGTTAGAATAGAGGGTTATCGTTCGAAAAAATAATCATGTATTTTAGTCCGCAGACATTAGCATAGGCGTCATGTATCACGGGCATAGTCCCATTTATTTTTTCACATATATTAATAAACGATCCTTCAGGATACACCTTTTATGGCAATAATATTTCGCATGATTGGGAGTATGTTAATCACTCCTGAGTTTAAGCATAAATTATGATGATCGATCAAGCAATCGGATTGCGGGATAATCATCTATATCAGGTATTGATCGAAAGGTGCTGGGAAACAAGTCGGGTTAAAGTGGGTTTGAGAATAGTTCAAGAACTTCTAGTGATTGTTACAGGATATTCACATGTGCAGTTGAAAAAAACACTATTAAAAACATAGTAAATTTCGATCATCTGCAGATGAATGGATAATATAGAGTTGTACTCGGGTTGGCGTCTAGGGAAATACTTATAAAAAGCATTCCATATCCCGCCATACAAAAAATAATTTTTTTCCAGGGTGAATAGTCTTTCGATTATTTGGAAAATGATCGACTGGACCGATGCACAAACCCGTATCATTATCAACGAGCGTAGAATAGGAACGATGAATATCATAACTTGGTAAGGAATAAAGATGTATTTTTGGAAAGTATTGCGACTAGAATTAACGAAGAGCTTGGTTCTAATTTCTTGGGACATCATTGTAAGGAAAAATTCAGGAACCTTGTTCGGGATTATAATGTAAGTGTAAGTGTTAATAGTCCACTTAAGCGCAGGCGATTCCTAAATTTCACTTTCCACATTACATCCGATGACTAGGCGATGTGTGAATATATGAATGGAAGCCGAACAGCTCGAAGGAGCCGAACAGGAGCTAGATATTTTGATGAGTTTCGCACTCATTTTTGGGAAAAACCTGAAGATGCTTTCGATAGAATTCGTAACATGAGTATCTCCAATCGTAGACGAGGCAGAGGAATTGTTTCACCTGCACCTTCTATTGAAGTGGTTGAACAGGTACTGGGTCAAAGAACATCTAGCCGGAGAAGTCGGAGCCGAAGCAATCAAAGAAGCCGTACTCGTTCGGAATCTCCATCTCGTGATGAAGATGGTAATACAGGAATCCAGCCAGAGCAGGGGATAACACAACAACTTCGTCTGTTCAACCACCATCTTATGAAGCTTCTACTGACAATCAACAATCATCTAATAGTGTGGATGATGGAGTCGCTGGTAATAATGTAGGACAATGAAAAAATAATAAAGTTTTTTTCGTCTTATTAGTTTTGAATCTGTATAAAATGAATCTGATATTTATTATAATATACTTGCTATAAATTGCTATAAAGTCTTTAAAATTGCTAAAAACGCTATAAATCACAAAAACAGCTATAAATCATTATAAATCGTTTAATATGTCAGGATCTCATATTAACAGACAAGGCCCAATAAATGTATTTATATTATCTTAGACAAGATTTTTAATACATCTGTGCCTAAACCCACTAATCTTCGTCCTGATTATGAAATGGAGTATATTAAAAATTATTATGCATATATCGGTTATAGCACTCCTTTTGACTTTGAAAAGGCACTTGAGGCAGAAAAAATATTTGATAATTTATTTATAATTAGTTCGCATGAAACTCCACAACAATGGGCTGATCGAGTAAGATCAACTTTGCGAATATTAATTAATGAAAAATACAGTAGTTATTATCATGTATTCTGCCTTTTTGGATCATTTGGACAAGGAGTAACCGAGACATGCTACAATAACTGCACGGGAAAAGAAATTCCGATAAGTTATCACAGGCCTAGTGTTCACAATAGTAAAATGGCTATTTGCTTTGATTGTTGGAAGTTAATAATGACGATATAAAGCCAAAAAAGACATATTTTAATGGATGACGCAGATATGGCTATGAAATCAAACCCGAAGACTTGATTGGGATAATGAATGTTCCGAAGCTAAAATTGAGAATAGGCATTCTGATCTTATTTTCACACCTAACAAGTCTAAAAATAGCATACCAACTTCTTATCAATCATCGGATCCCAGCCAAAGGCGCTCAGAGCAAGGGACCACTAGTAAAATATTTATCTCGTCTCTATATGCAAAACAAAATAATTTACTACCATCTATAAACCATCTTAATCGGCCAGTGTTAAGATTAGATGATGGAACAGAAATCACAATTGTTTAGGAGGAATTTTCTGAGAATATTCTTGGTATTTTTTCCTGGAATCTAGTCTTCGGCAAATTTTTTGGCTAATTTTAGGCGGAAACAAATGAAATACCTAAACTTCTGGGAAAATATGGAATTTCCGGACTTCCTGGAAGATTTTTTTTCCGGGAATTTTCCAAGACTATATACTTACCCTATTCAAACACATGGCCAGCCAACCGCATTTCAATAACCATTATGAGAACTTGCTTAAGTAATTACCCCCATCTATGAAGAGGGATGTATGGTTACGTCTTACAACCCGCAAAAATAAACCATTATCTGAGGAACAGGCTAGGGGTATCCATCCGGATATTGAGGCATTGCTTACTAGAGAGGTTGATAGATACTTTAATAAAAAAAATCGCCAGAAGATTAAGATTGAAGCAAATAACACTTCCGATGGTTCTAGCACTTTTTCCGACTAGATGGGTTTGAAAAACAGTTAGAGGAACGTGAGCTTCGTGTACAGCAACGGGAGAATAATATTAAGAAAACCATTGAGGATCAGGTTGCTGAGGAACGCAAACGTCTAAAAGATGAATTTGATGCTCTTAAGTCTCGCCTACAGAGTGAATATAATCATTGCATGGTAGATATGAAACAGACAACCTATTCATTTAAGAATCAACTAGAAAACCAGCATAAATCTCGCTCGGATGACTTGGAGAGGCAATATAAATCTCGTATCTCTGCTTTGGATAAAGCTAATGCCGAAAAAGATAAGGAGATTGGTAAGTTGTCCTCTACTATCTCCCAACTTAAAAATGATATGAAGGATATAAAAAAATCAGCCGATCGTAGGTATAAGGAATTGGAAGATGTTATCTTTGCCAAAGACCTAAAGATCATAACTCTTAATGATCGGATATTTTCTTTTAATCCTAGTGCTGGAAGAGATGCTACAATAGAGCCTAGTTCATATTTTTCTCACTATGAAACTGAATTTTGGTCTGGGAAGCGGGAAGACGCAAAGAATGATCTAAATATCTGAAAAAAATATACTTTCGGATGCGTATCTGCGTGTCTAAGCAAGGCTTAACCGAATGGGCACCATATTTTTTTCTAAATATGGGTTTGATAAATTTTGCATGGGCTTTACATGGGAATTCTTAACTGCGCATGTGCTTGGCAAACTTTGCATGGGTTTGCATGAGATTTTTCAACTGCGCATGGATTTTTTTGTAAAAATGTTGCCTAAGATTGGCAGGATATCAGAATTCCTTTCCATAATACTGACAAGTTCGATCAACTAGTTTTTTTTTGGTTCTATAGGAAACCATTCTTCTGGCTCCTTTCCTACAGTAAAAACATTATGCTGGGATTTGTGAACTGATAGAGGGATGGTGATAGTCTTTCCATTTCGGGTTGTCTTAAATTCTCCCTTTATTAGAGGTTCCCAACCAGCTCGATATTGCTACTGTGTCGGTGTGTCCCAAGAATAAATAGGGATAATTCATTTCCATCATCATCATATTCTGTAGGGATGACAGAAAATTCATCGGGAATGGTGTCTCTATTTTTCCCATCCTCAATAGTTACAGGAACACTATCAACCGTACCATGGGAATGGGATTTACTCACGACCCCATTAAGCCTATGAATTTTCTTTCTATCTATTTTTAAACCCAAGTGCTTAGCCACATTTTCTGAAAAGATTGAGGAGTCTGATCCGCTATCAATAATTTGCATATGGGATAGTCACGCCCCCCACTTTACAGGAGATGGTCGCAACATCATCGGCATCCTTTATTTGTAAAAAATTTATCTCTAAGGGCTTGGGCCAATATATTTGACTATTTTTTTTTGAGCCGTGGCATAAGCTTTAATAGCATGTTCTAGCCGAAGGTTCTCTGGCAAAACATAGCTAGAGGAAGTAGTATTAATTTCCTTAATTTTAGAAGAATCAACCATAACTATATCTTCTTTTGGGCTGGGAACATTTGGGACAGATTCATTATTATTATTTTCTGAAACTTGTAAAAGGAGCTTCTGTTTGGCATTTGTGGCCTGCATTAGTGGAAACAAGACATCTTGAACTTTGCTTGTAACATTCTTCCATACTAGCTCCCTTCTTTTAACAGTATCATTTTCCATAATACTATTCAGACATGGGTCTTTTAATTTGGGGAATATTTATTATATTAATAAATTTTGAAATTTCTACAAGAATCTCTTTAGGACAATGTGGAACTATTGATGATATCATAGATTTTAAGGCTATTTGATAAACTTGTTCTGTAGCTATGATTATATTGCCTGATGATTTGCCTTTAGCGCTTTCAGCATGAGACTTGGAAGTAGGGGACTTCTTGGTTGCTCCTTTCTTTTTCATAGGTACTCCACTTCGCTCCACTTTTTTTTACAGCATAGCAGTTTCTGCTAGAGGTAGATTCATTATCATCATTATATTCGTCATCATCTTCAATTTCCTCTTCTTCGGAATCCTCTTCCATTATGCATTCTTCAGAGTCTTCAGAGTCTTCAGGATCTTCTATCTCATCTTGGTATACATGATTAACCTTCTTAGCCCGCTTGAGTCTAGGGCAATTAACCTTTGTATGACCAGCTTCTCTGCATGCTGAGCAATGCTGGACAAGTTTACTTGATGCTTTGCTTGGCACTACTTTTCTAACTAGTTTCTTTGTAGTATAGACACTTTTAGGTGTAAAGGTGCTCTTTCTTACATGCGCTGTTTTGGCTCCTAACCTCTTTTTAAGTTCTTCATAAATAAAATTTTCTAATATAGCGTCATTTGTTCCTATTCCTGTATAAGCCAAATCTCTTGCTAACCGAATTTTAAATTCATCTTTTGGTTGAATAGTAGGTAAAGCCTGGTTGGAAGAAGGTTGCTGTTCTGCAATTCGCCCTCTACTTTCCAACCAAATTCTTCACAAATCTGTAAAGAAAACATCTAAATTAGCCGGATTGGCTTGCCTAAGTCTCATTTCCATATATTGAGGCATATGTCCATAAAGATATTCTACAGCCTCCGCATAAGGAATTCCTTGAACATATGGTTTAACCCTTTGCTCATAAGTATCTGCCGTATTCATTGCAGTAAATTTTTCATTCATAAGACCCCTTAGTGCATCCTGATTAGTTCTAACCATTACCTCCCTATACCTTTCCCGTAACTATGCTAGAAAGAGAGGTTCTGTATTAATGGCTGGATTTCCTACTGTGTATAGATCATTAGCTGGAACTGGATGAAATCTTCCAGTCATTTTTCCTTTCATGATTTCAGCTCTTGCACCAGCATTAAAACCTGCAACTGCTAGTGGTCGGGCTTATACTTGCCGCCCATATTAATGGGATTGGGAGAATCCCATATCCCATCCCATCCCAAATCCCATCCCAAATCCCAAATCCCATCCCATTTAATCCCAT